>SKCR01034043.1:0-32150 GCA_019454045.1 Zanthoxylum bungeanum
GATTATATAGTTCTTACAGTGTTTAATGCTAATTCCATATTATTTTATTTTGTTGGAAGATGTTTTTATGAAGAGTAATAATCATCCATTCGATATGACATTATAAGAAAATCAGTTTTTATGATATAATCTGTATAATTTATATGCGTATTTTTAATATTATCGATCAGATGACACAAATTTTTGAATTTCATATAATTTTATTTACTAATATCACTTTTTTCTTTCATTGGTCTTCATATTCATCTTTGTTATGAAGATTTAATAGTGATTCATTATCTTCAGATTTCATATTTCAATGAAATAGGAATTTAAACAAGAAAAATAAATTATTTATTAATGAAATTAAATCCACTTAAAATATAATTTATTCAAACCAACCCCCGTATTGTGCGAGTGTCCAAGCTAATAAGCTAATAATATATAAGTATGCACATAAAATTGTATGTTCATTTCGTCCCATCCAAGGCTCTCTCACCACTACAATAATTCCAGCAATTAAGCATTCATTTACTGACTACATACTGTTTGCGGGATGTGTTGTAATTCAATTAATCATGCAAATTATATTCATGTAAATTCATAAACCATTTGTGGGGACAACAATTATGCATTCAAACACCAAAACCGAGAGTTAGAAAAACCTAAAAATGAAGAAAATCAAGTCGAGTGTTTATTCTTTCTTTAAAAAGCTTATTAGCCCTGCCTCGGTGCATTATTGATATTTTATGACTAACGTTCTCCCATCATATTTGGTTACTTCTTGACTAAGGGGCACTTATTTTGATCAAGAACACGGACTAGGAAAATGGTGGAAACTCTTTCTTTTATGTAGACATCTTAAACTCTCTAATATGCCAAAGACTTGTGAAAGAATTGAATGAATTGATAAAATGAACCCAATGACTCATTTTTATAGACATGGAGGGTTGTCTTTGTAAAGGTACATCTATGTGAATGTATACATTCCTTTAAGGATTATAACCCTCCAAGGAACTCTTTCAATACAAAAGGTTGTTTCATTTCTCATTAAGGAACATATTTTTTCAATCCCTGTAAATATATACCTTATATTTAGAAAATTTCCTACAATCCCACACAATTTTCTAAATATCAATGCAGACACTTAAGAGAGTTTCCTTGAAATGAAACTGCATCATAATAGGTAGCTTTCACTTTGAATCTTTCCTAGTAAATGACTATCAGATTTACTTGGAAAATCAGTGACTCATAGTCTTGAACTTTTCCATCGCTAGTGTAAACCAAGATAATAGTCATCACACAACTTTACTTCGAACATTTCATGTTCTATGGTTGTGTTCAAATTATCCATGAACATCGGTCCTGGCTTCATCAAGTACTTTAGGGAATCCAACCTTTAAAATTCTTATAGAAGAGGCCTCACTTCTTACTTGAAATATGTGATCAAATATAAAAAGGTAATATGTCTTTACCCTTATTAGGGCTCTTCTCCTATTATAGTGATCATTAGAATCTTCAACTTAACCTAACCTGGATAGACAATATTCTGCGTCATTATAGGAATGAGAAAGAGTATAGAACTCTACATTGCTTGGTTTGAATTGCACAAAGTTTCAGTTGTCTCTTTTGAACCTAAATATTGAGATCTCTAGTCAGCTAGGTTGGGTTCCCACAATGACAATTCTTAATTTATAGGCTTCAAACCCATTCTCCTCGATGACTTCTCAACTTACTCTCGAGATAAACCTTTAGTAAGTGGATTCACTAGGTTTTTCTTCGATTTGACATAATCTATTGAAATTATACAACTTGAGAGTAATTACATTATAGTATTGTGTCTTCGATGAATGTGTCGAGACTTACCATTATACATTATATTTTGGGCTCTCCCAATAGTCGATTAGCTATCACAATGTATACTTATAGCTGACATCGGTTTTGGCCAGTTTGGAATACACTTTAAGAAATTTCAAAGCCATTCCTCTTCTTCTACGACTTTATACAATTCTATGAACTCAAACTCCATAGTAGATTGGGCAATGCTCGTTTGGCTCAAGGATTTTCATGATATGGCTGCACCCTCTAGCGTGAAAACAAATCCACTCGTGGACTTGGAATCCGCTGTATCAGATATCTAGTTAGCATCATTGTACATTTTTAAAATAGTAGGATATCTTATATAATGCAAACCATATTTTGAAGTTTCTCTAAGATACCTTAAAACTCTTACTATGGCTTTCCGGTGAGTATGTCATGGATTACTTGTATATCTGTTAAGCTTGTTCACAGCTTGAGCGATATCAGGTCGTGTGCAATTCATGAGATACATCAGACTTTCGATGATTCTTGAATACTCTATTTGTGATACGCTCGAATCAATAATCTTTGACAAATTAAGAGTTAGGTTCACATTAGTTTTAGCTATGTTTAGATCTCCTTTGTTATATTTCTCAAATATTTTCTCAATACAATGAACTTGAGATAATATGTATCCCTCTGATGATCTAGAAATTTTAATTCAAAGACTCACATCAGCTACTCCTAAATCTTTCATGTCAATTTTTCTGGTCAAAATTTTCTTGGTAGACTGAATAATCTCATGATTACTATCAATTATCAGTATATCGTTTACATAGAAATACAATGACATATCCCTTTTGAGTTGATTAAGTGTATACATAATTATCACACTCATTGATTTTGAATCCAATTAACAACATCTCTGTGTCAAATTCCTCATGCCATTGTTTAGGTGCTTGTTTTAATATGTACATAGATTTTATAAGTTTGCACACATTGTGTTCTTGTCGAGGAACCTTGAAACCTTCTGGTTGTTTCATGCAAATCTCCTCATCTAATTCACCATTTAAGAATGTTGTATTTACATCCATTTGATGTATTTCAAGACCAAATATAGCTATTATAGCTATAAACATTATTATTGAAGTGATACTAGTCACTGGTGAATAAGTATCAAAGTAATCAAGGCCTTCTTATTTTGTTGGGGTTGGTGCTCAAAGCTCCAATTCCCGGTTGTATTTCTTTGAGAATACTACTGTAAAATGTTTTATTATGAATAATACAAGCAGTTTATGTAATATAATATATCTTCTTATATGGTAAAGATGTAATAGACCTTATGATGATTAGTCATGATACTGTTGCAAAAGCGTCGCAACTGACATTGAGTTGTATCATGACGTTGTCATTCTCAGACAGTTCCTGGTCAATGTTTACACTACTTGGTCAGTAAAGTAAACCCGTTGAGACCGATACATGTTGTATACTGGAATATATGATTCCAATGGTTTCTCAATGAATCATGAGTCTTGGAGACTCGTATAGACATGTAGGTGTTTATAGCGGATAAACACTTAACGACTCACCGAAGATTCTTAATGGATGGTACAACAACGTCAATAAGAATCTTCTTGGGTTGATTAGCATTTGTGATTCTTCGACTTGAGATACCACTGTGGGCACATGAGACATCTTCCACACTTAGATGGCAGTCACGTCACCGATCTATTTAGATCAGACCTCCGCCTATTCGTTGGGTGTGGATAGATCCTCAGGGTGTCATGTGTGTGTCGAGATATGATCCGTCAGTTCTGTGTACATAGCATAGGTAGTCCATAGATGATTAGCAATCAGATAAAAACCATGGGCCCGTGGTACACTTTAGAAGTCAGTTCTAAGTGTTCTTTTTGAGATTGCTAATAGAGACATCGACGAGATAGTCCCGATAGAGATTTGAAGTTTACATCTATATCTCTGGGATATATCCGGATGCCTGTGACGGAGGAATTATACACTTGCCATGACCTCGACCTGTATGATTCAACGAGTTTATCCGTGGTCATCATAATTTACGGGTGGGTAAATTATGGACACGAAATTGAATTTCGTGACGGATATGCCTGAATCTAGAGAGTCTCACTAATGAAATATACTCGTAGAGCACTATGGCAATATTTATAAATAATACTGATTATTTATAAGTCGTTTAACGGTTAAACGAAAAATACATGTGATGAGACCTATTAGTCATTTCCTAATTTTGTGTATTTGCATTTAATATTAGATTTTATCAAATACACATTATTAATTGTCAAATTGAGATATTTGACTAATATCATATATATATATATATATATATATATATGTATTTGAATATTTAATGTAAATATAATACATATATTTAATATATTTGTATTTAAATAATTATTTAATTATTAAATAATTAAATTAATTAAAAAATGTAAATATCTTAATATTTGATATTTTATTAAATGGCTTTAGTTGCTTTTTTTGACTTGTTTGAATTAATCATTAAAGGTGTAATGATCATTTTATCAAATTGACAAAGCAAATATTAAATGAAACAAATTGTAAAATATCTAGATATTTTGGTATACAAATTCGGCCAAGGCTTATGGAGGAGGTATAAATTGTTTTGTTTCTTTTTGGGGTTTCACAAGTTCAATATACACAAAGTAAACATAAAAGAAGTTGAGAGAAAAGGCTTGAAGGCTAAAGGGAAAAAGCTTGAAAAACCTTGTTTTTGTAAGTATTTCTTTAAGGTCTTCAACATGAAAATAGTTTCTAACATGCTTGGTATCATTTTGTGTTGATTTGATGTTCTTTATTCTCTTATAGTTTATGTTTATTTGGTTGTGAACTTGAAAGAAAGATCTATACATGTAAGTAAGCTTGAAATGGTTTCAAAGGCTTACTTTTGATTCCTTGGAAATCAAGTTGCCATTCTAGAGTTGTTGAGCCACTCCTTGGTGACCTAGAATTATTCTAGAGTTATTTCTTATGTGGTGAGGCTTTTTGGTGAAGTAATGAATAGATTAAAGTGTTGGATTTTAAAGATTTGGTAAAATTGGTCAATTTGATGAAATTGAAAAATTAGGATTCATAACCTATTCCAAAATTGGGACATTTCATATATGTGATTTATTATGGAGTGTATATGATGCATGTAGATTTTTGGGGTGATTGGATTTGATCTTGGCATGTTTAGAACACAAAAGGACCAAATTGCAAAAAATCGAAAGTTGGGGGGGGTGCTCTCGGCAATTTCAAAAAAAATGGGGTTTTGTGTGCAATCCGATTTTGATGTATTGGATATGTCGAAAAACATTTTAGAATTGATTTAGAATCATCCAAAATTGTATTTGACAATTTTTGGACTAAAATGATCAATTTGCAAAGTTATGGGGCAATTCGGTAATTACCAAGAAATTTGATTTCTTGTGTAATTTTTCAGAATTTAATAATTGGATAATTAAATAAATAAGTTTATTTAATTGATCCAAGAAAAATTTTGAAATTGGAAAATTTTGATTTTCCACTATTCCGCTGCGTTACCAGATTTTCGCCATCAAACCCCTACAAAATGGTATCAGAGCGAGTCTTATTCTGGACACCCTAATATGATTATGCCTTTTAAATTCAATGTTTAATTTAATCTTTGCTTGTTACATACATGTATTTATTTAATTAGATTAAATAAAGTAGAAAGCATCTTTTGCGAAAAATCCATAATTAATAAGGTTTTTATGTGAATTATGTATTTGATGCATATTACATGGTCCGTCTTGTCAATACGGTTTATGAATATTTTTCCGTGACTACATCCGAGACCGTGCCTCTGCTGTGAGGGTGTAGCCGATAGAAATTTATTTATGCCGGATGTATATTAGATACTAGATAAATTCAAGCGAAAGCGGAATCCTGAACGTGCCCAAGCTGTCAGGGTTACACAAGTAGCTTGAGTTTATCATTGACGAGTTTAACCTTGGTACGTCTCCTTGTGAACGTGCCCAAGCTGTCACAACGAGAAAAGATCAGGACCGGAAACCCAGGAGTCACTATTGAGTGATTGACAATAAGTTGTCTACCTGATGAATATACGTAGGCGAGACCGTGCCTCTGCTGTGAGCTAAAATATTATCATGGGATCCACCTTTCACTATTTGTATTTAATTTAATTTTTAAATCTTTGTATTCTGTTTAGGGATTACAATATTGCATGATTTAGTGGGAGGGTCATTTTTAGATTAAAAATCCATGATCTAGTTAATTCTTTTGATATTATATGAAAACTGCTTTATTTCTTCTAACCGTTTTTCGTGATCTATATGATACATTTGCGATGGCGGCACCATCTTCTAATCAGTTTGCGCGTATGCTGGATACGAACAAACTCAAAGGCACTGAGAACTTCACTGATTGGGACTTGGATTTGAGGATTGTCACTGATTCCGAGAAGTTGGGATATGTTATTGAGGGTCCGCTGCCCCTTGTTGTGGCTGAGGATGCAACACCGGAGGAACTCCAAGTTTTCCAAGCTTGGAAGGATGATGATTTAAAAGTTAAATCATACATCTTAAGTTCACTGTCTCCGGGACTCAAGAAACAATACTATGGCATGTCAAATACGTATAGTATGATGACGCGATTACGAGAATCGTTTGAGAACCAAGAACAAGTTGTTGTTCATAAAGTTGCAATGGAACTGTTCCATTCGCGACTGGACGAGGGGCAAGCTGTGAGCTCGCATGTTCTTCACATGATCGATTTGATCGATCAACTAAGGCAACATAATCTCCCTTTGAATGAAATTCTCGGAAGGAGTGTCATTCTTGGTTCGCTCCCAGCTTCATATCGCCAATTCGTGATGTACATAAACATGAATGAGATTATCTGTACCTACCATGAGCTGCATAGGATCCTGCTCACGGCGGAAGAGGGCTTAAGGAAGGGAGTGCCGAATCGCCCTCCAAAACCTACTTCCCTTTCTGCTTCTTCCCAGATCTGGTCAAAGGGAAATAAGAAGAAAGCGAAGAAGAAGAAAGGTTTCGGTTCTCAACCACAGGAAAAGATAGCAAAGCCCAAGAGGGCTTCTGACGACAAATGCCATCATTGCAGCAAAGTCGGGCACTGGAAAAGGAACTTTCCTGACTACATTGCCCAACTAAGGAAGTAGAGAGCATCTACATCAGGTACATTTATTTTTCCAGTTATTGATATCTCTTTGGCTTGTGAAGCCGTTACATCCAGCTGGATTTTAGATTCTGGTTATCCTGTTCACATTTGCAATTCGTTGCAGGTGCTGAAGGAAAGTAAGAAACTGAAGTCTGGAGAGATGCAGTTGCGATTTGGGAGTGGAGACTCTCTAGATACAGTTGCAGTGGGAGTATGCGAGATCCCTTTGCCGAATGGGACACTTTTGTTATATGACTGCTACTTTGTACCATGATGTGTAGCTAATATTATATCTCTTTTTGTATTGGATACAGAAGGTTATCATTTTAATATTAAAAATTGTTCTTTGTATTTATATGATAAACGTAATATTCAGATCCTTTGTTGTCCAAACCAGCATGGTCATTACACATTGCAAACTTCTAAAGATATTTTAAATACTGGAGTTAATAAACGTAGTTTACCTATTGTTAATAATACTGAACTTTGACATATGCGGCTAGGTCATATAGGCGTTAAACGCCTTACCCAATTGGTTAGGAATGGTTTGATACCAGATCTCACCATTGTACCATATCCAACTTGTGAATCGTGTATTCAGGGTAAGATGACCAAAACCCCATTTTCTGGTGTTGGACACCGTGCCACTAACTTACTGGAACTCGTACATTCTGATGTATGTGGTCCACTAAGTCAGACTACTCACAGTGGTTATTCGTACTTCGTTACCTTTACCGATGATCTGTCATGGTATGGTTATGTCTATTTGATGCGACATAAATCGGAAACCTTTGAAAAGTTCAAAGAGTTCCGAAATGAAGTAGAAAAACAAACTGGTCAATATATTAAATGCCTTCGATCTGATCGAGGCGGAGAATATATGAGCAGTGAGTTCATGGATTATATGAAGGAGAATGAGATTCTCGCTCAATATACTCCTCCAGGTACTCCACAACACAATGGAGTGTCCGAGAGGAGAAATCAGACTTTATTGGATATGGTCCGATCGATGTTGAGTTTTACAGATTTGCCCTATTACTTATGGGGCTACTCTCTTTTAACAGCTGCACATCTTTTGAATAATATTACTTCAAAAGCTGTTCCTACGACTCCGTATGAGATATGGACCGGTAGGAGACCAAATCTTAGTTATATTAAGGTTTGGGGTTGTCCTGCCTATGTTAGGATACTCAACAAGATAAGCTTTCGCCTCGAGGGCAAGAGTTTATGTTTGTTGGATATCCTTCGAACACGAGGGGATATCTGTTCTATGATACTGAGCATCGAAATGTGTTCGTAGCTCGTTTCGCAAGATTTCTAGAAGTAGAATTTTTGTCAGAAGGTGGTAATCATAGACAGGTTGAACTTGATGAAGTCCAACCTAAAATTAACGAACCAACGGAGGAAACTAAGATTCAAATAGATGAAGGACCTTCAACGCACACACTCCGTAGGTCACAAAGGGTATCTAGACCTCCTGAACGCTTGTATTTGATAAAAGAAAAGAGTTTAGATGTTCTCTTAGTTGAAGAGACTGATCATTTTACTTATAGAGAATCGATGTTGGACACCGACTCCGTGAAATAGCAATGTGCCATGAAATCCGAGTTAGACTCAATGCATGAGAATCAAGTTTGGGACTTGGTTCCGCTTCCTGAAGGAATTGTTCCTATCGGTTGTAAATGGGTTTACAAGAGGAAGCGCTGGCCTGACAGTAAGGTTGAAACTTACAAGGCCCGACTGGTAGCAAAAGGTTACACGCAGCGACCTGACGTCGACTACGATGAAACTTTTTCACCAGTAGCCATGCTTAAGTCTATTATGATTTTGCTTTCTATAGCTGCGTATCATGACTACGAGATTTGGCAAATGGATGTCAAAACGACTTTTCTAAATGGATTTCTTGATGAAGAAATCTATATGGAACAACCGAAAGGTTTTGCGTCAAGCGAAAACTCGGGTATGGTATGTAAGCTTAAGAAGTCCATTTTTGGACTTAAACAAGATTCATGAAGTTGGAATCTTCGATTCGACGAGATTATTAGATCGTCTGGTTTTCTCAAGAATTCGGAAGAATCCTGTATGTATCAGAAGGCCAGTGTGAGCATGGTCGTATTTTTAGTCCTCTATGTTGACGACATCCTAATCATTGGGAATGATTTAGGAATGTTACAAAGCGTCAAAGCGTACCTCTGTAAGAATTTCTCTATGAAGGACCTGGGAGAAGCTTCCTATGTTTTAGGCATAAGACTCTATAGAGATAGAGAGATGAGGCTGATTGGGTTATCCCAATCAACGTACATAGATAAGATCTTGGAATGGTACAATTTTAGTAACTGTAAGACATCAAATATACCGTTCAGACATGGGATTCATCTTTCAAAGAAGATGAGTCCACAAAGAGAAGATGAGAAGGTTAGAATGTCTAACCAACCTTATGCTTTGTGTTTGGGTAGCATAATGTATGCCATATTTTGTACTCGGCCTGATATCAGTTTCACTGTTAGCGTAACTAGTAGATATCAGTCAAACCCAGGCAATGGCCATTGGATGGCCATTAAACATATCCTGAAGTATCTTAAAGGTACTAAGGATAAATTGATAATTTATGGAGGAGGTGAACTGCAAGTTAACGGGTATACGGATTTCGACTTCCAATCGGATCCTGATGATAGAAAGTCTACATATGGATTCATCTTTACCCTTAACGGAGGTTCAATTTTCTGGAAGAGTTCCAAACAGGGGTCAACAGCAGATTCCACCACAGAGGCAGAATACATTGCAGCTTCTGAAGCTGCAAAGGAAGATGTATGGATTATGAACTTTATCACACAATTGGGAGTTGTCCCAAGTATCGAGAATGCGATTCCGTTATACCGTGATAATACTGGAGCCATTGCGCAAGTAAAGAAACCGATGGCGCATCAGAAGTCAAAGCATGTGGAATGCAAATACCACATCATTCGAGAGATTGTTTCGGGAGGGGATATTATCGTGTGCAAGGTACCGAGAGAAGATAATGTAGCAGACCCGCTGATGAATGCCATACCTCCGAAGTTATTTGATAAACATGTGGAATCGATGGGTATTAGATACAATCGATATTGGCACTAGAGCAAGTGGGAGATTTTGTTGGGGTTGGTGCTCAAAGGCTTACTTTTGATTCTTTGGAAATCAAGTTGCCATTCTAGAGTTTTTGAGCCACTCCTTGGTGACCTAGAATTGTTCTAGAGTTATTTCAAAGTGGTGAGGCTTTTTTGGTGATGTAATGAATGGATTAAAGTGTTGGATTTTAAAGATTTGGTAAAATTGGTCAATTTGATGAAATTGAAAAATTAGGGTTCATAACCCATTCCAAAATTAGGACTTTTCATATATGTGATGTATTATGGAGTTTATATGATGCATGTAAATTTTTGGGTTGATTGAATTTGATCTTGGCATGTTTAGAACACAAAAGGATCAAATTACAAAAAACCGAAAGTTGGGGGGGTGCTCTCGGCAATTTCAAAAAAATTGGGGATTTATGTGAAATCTGATTTTGATGTATTGGATATGTTGAAAAACATTTTAGAATTGATTTAGAATCATCCAAAATTATATTTGACAATTTTTGGACTAAAAGGATCAATTTGCAAAGTTATGAGGTAATTCGGTAATTACCAAGAAATTTGATTTCTTGTGTAATTTTTCAGAATTTAATAAGTGGATAATTAAATAAATAAGTTTATTTAATTGATCCAAGAAAAATTTTGAAATCGGAAAATTTTGATTTTCCACTATTCCGCTGCGTTACCGGATTTTCGCCATCAAACCCCTACACTTTTTATCTATAACCTTTTATGACAAGTCATTTCTTGTACTTATCTATTGTTCCATCCAACTTCATCTTCCATTTGAAAATCCATTTGTAGCCCAACGATTTACACCCTAAAGGAAGATCAACCAACTCCTAAGTATTGAATCAATCTCACTATTTATATCCTCTTTCCACAAAGAGCATCGAAAGAAAACATCGCTTCTTTATATCTTTAGGCTCATTTTCTAACAGGTATGTCAGAAAATCAGGTCTAAATGATTTAGAAATTCTTGCTTTCTTATTACGTCTAAGTTCATTTTCCTCAACATTTTGAGGTTAATCTAATTCTTGGTTAACTTGATCACTACTTGTAACAGTGTCAATAGTTCTTTTGAGAGACTCCGTTCTGAGTTTTTCCTTAAAAAATAAATGTCTCTTCAAATAATGTTGCATTCCTTTACTCAATTATCATGTTTGGATTGATGTCAGAAATCTTAGATTTATGTACCAAGAATCAATATGCGCTATTATTGTGAGCATATCCTATGAATATAAGTCAATAATTTTTTTTATCATATTCTAACCTTCTTAGGTTTAGTAACCATCACTTTGGCAAGACACCCCCACACTTTCAGGTATTTATAGGAATGTGTGTGACCTTTCAACAATTCATATGGTGTATTGTCTAATCTTTTGTGAGGTAACTTGTTCAGAACGTAGCTGGCGGAAAGCATGGCTCCCTCCCACAAGTTCTAGGGTAAATCAGAGCTTGTCAACATATCATTCATCTTTTTCTTCAATGTTCGGTTCTTGCATTATGTGATCCCATTTTATCGAGGTGAATAAATAGCAGTAATTTTGTGAATAATTCCATGATTGGAATAATTTTTATTGAATAATGACACATATTCACCTCCCTTATCACTCATGATTCTTTTAATTTTCTTGCCAAGTTGGTTTTCAACTCATTCTTATAGTGTATAAAGCTCTCAATAGTTTCATCTTTGCCCCTCAGTAAATACACATAGCAGAATCTTGTGCTATCATCGATAAAAGTGACAATGTACTTTTTATCGCCTCTAGATTGCTCAACATTCATATCACAAACATCAGTGTAAACAAGTTTTAAGGGTTCATAGCTTCGTTCTTAGTTATCAATTGGAAATCTAGGTATAAGGTACATGTTAATCAATTTACACATTGTGTCATAATTAACATGCCCAACCTACTATGCCATACATTTTATGACTCGATAATATAAGTAGAAGATGTAGTTTTATTATTAATATTATTATGTCAGTTGAAAGTCATTACATTAAATTTGAAAAAGCCCTCAGTAAAGTATCATTTTCCTACATAGACATTGTTTTTTGTCAGTACGAACTTGTCAGAAACAAAGACTAATTTAAGACCATTCTTGCTGAAAAGTGAACTGGAACCAAATTCTTTCTAATATCAGGGACTTGTGTAGGAGCAAAGTAGGGTTTACCGCTATACCTATGACGTCAACAACCACGACACTATTGAACTCAGATCACGTAGAGAGTACGAATTAGCCTACGGGGGAATAATCGGAGAATAAAGGAGTCGCACCCAGTATAAGACAATGGGAATGATTTAAGGCCGTATTACACCCCTCGCAAGGTCCAAACTTAAACTAGTTTGGGTTCAGAATGCTCCTTTGCTTATGCCACTATAATATCCAGACTCAAAGGATGATCCACACGTCTTATAATACAAGAATCACACATGAACAATTTATATCGCATATAACCACACAATGAGTAATATTATAATCGAAGGAAATACATATCTTACAGTGGCTAAAAGATAAAATAGAATATATACAAGAGCATGCTTCACGGGCTTGGACTCATGGAGTCTTGGCCGAATTTGACCATATTGTTAGCCGGATTCTGATATACGTCCGACCGGAGTTGTAGGAAGTCTGTCTGGATTTCACTGCATAAAAAGACACATAAACTCATGCATACGAATAATTACAGACTTGAAATCAGAGGGATGATGCATAAAATAAGTATACATAATAATATATTAAGCATAATAATATTGAAAATAATAAATCTACCCGTATTAGATTTGATTATAGAATCTACGTCCAGGTTTCTATCTTATATACCACTAGAAATTTGAAGCCAGCTGCCAAAATTTTTGTAGGACGAATGCATGTCCGGCCGGATATGGAGTATGTCCGGCCGGATATGCAGCGTCACCAAAACAGTTAAATTTAGATGTGAAGTTTAAGTTTTAGGTCCCTTAGGTTTTACCTTAATTGTTACTCGACTCTGAGAACACTATCGAATGTTTAATCAGCTGCTTTGGTCTCTTATGAGAAAGAATTCACGGAGTGGTTGTGTGTTTTAAGGTTTGATCTGGTTTACTGTGTGATTTGTATAGTTTCTTTTGGTTATGCTCTTGGTTATCCTCCCATTTTTTTTGTGCATTTCTTATGAATTCAAAAGATCTCCCCCAAAAGAACCTCCCCAAAGGTGAAGAACGTGTGTTCTTTTATAGTGTTAGGGTTATGGCTATTAGGGAAAATATCCATTTGACAAGAAAAATCATTATTGGGGAAATAATTTATTTGGGAAACTAGTTAAAAATAAAGGTTTGTGCCTATAGAAACTAGTTAAAAGGGAAACTAGAAAGAAGATGAAGTCGTTATGTTATTCTGGAAAAGTGATAGATATCCGGTCAGACTTTAAGGATATCCAGCCGGACTTGACGGTTTAAACCAGGTCGGACATATGTGATGTTCTGCCTGAACTCTAGCTTTAGGTTTTTTTTGGGTTTTCTTCCTTTTCGGCATTATACCTTACAACATCCATAAACTCTTCATATGTGTCCTCATAAGAGACTCATCACCGGGCTGTAAAACTACAGTGTCTACAGTCGGCCCCCCCACTTTGGTAGGCTTGTACAATATATGACAATTAAGTCTATCAAAGTTATGCATGAATTTTTACTTATCCGGTTTGTCTAGAATCATCAGACTTACCTGGTCCTTTGTAGATAGATATTGGTTAGAGATGGCAACAAGACCCGGACCCGGTCTTTAAAATTAAGACCCGGGTGATTCCGGGTCCGGACCGGGATCACGCGGGTCCAGACCGGGTAGAGCCGGGTCGGGAAAAAAAAGATTATAATAAAAAAATATAAAATATTATGTATATATATATATATATATAATAGAATATAATAAAAAATTAAAAGAATTGAAATAAAACTAATAAAATTGACAAAATACAAATACAAATATAAAATAATACAATTAAAATTTTAAAAAAAATTAAAAAAAAAGCAATCCGGGTAACCGGTTCCGGACCAGGTCTACCCGGGACCGGACAGGGTAGACCCGGGTCCGGACCCAGGATTATTTACCCGGGTCCAAAACCGGACCCAGGGTAACAAAAACTCTTCCGGATCCGGACCCGGGTCCGGATCCGGATTTTGCCATCTCTAATGTTGGTATTGGTTGAAGAAGATAGACGCTCGGGCCTCCGATGCTTTGATCGATTTGAGGTGTTTCGACCTCTACTGTGATGAGGATGGGCGCTCGGGCCTCTGATGTCTAATCGATTGAGATGTTTTGACATATGCTGTGATGAGAATGAGCGCTCGGGCCCTCGATGCTTCGATCGAATTGAAGTGATTTGACCTCCCGATGCTTCGATCGATTTATGGTGTTTCGACTTATGTTGTGATATAGACAGGCGCTCGACCTCCGTTGTGATAATTTGATCGATTTGAGGTGCTTCGACCTCTGCTGTGATGAGGATAGCCGCTCGGGCCCCTGATGCTTCGATCGGTTGAGGTGTTTCGATCTCTACTATGATGAATATGGGGGCTCAGACCCCCAATGCTTCTATCAATTGAGTTGCTTCGACCTCTACTGTGATGAAAATGGGCTGTCAGGCCCCCAATATTTCGATTGATTTGAGGTGATTCGACCTCTGCTGTGATGAGAATGGGCACTCGGGCCCCGATTCTTTGATCAATTGAGGTACTTTGACTTCTACTGTGATGAAGATGGGCGTTCAGTCTCCTTATACTTTGATTGGTTCGAGGTGTTGTGACCTCTATTGTAGTGCAAATGGGCAGTCGGGCCTCCGATGCTTTGATCGGTTGAGGTGCTTTGACCTATCTAACTTATTTCTTACTCTCAAAATCTCATCCGGCTGGATATCAGTATGTGTCTGGCCGGATGTATATTTTTCATGTCCGGCCAGACACCGGTTGATTAAATAAAAATCATATTATTCTCCTTATCATTTTCCGCACTTAGACATTTCCTATGTAAGGGCTCCAGAAATCCTTTCATCTCAAAAGTACCTCCGGCGATTTCCTTTTCATATCTTTCAAAAAACATCGTTCCCCAGACTTTCAGCTCCCAAACGCGCTCTGGAAGATCAACATTTACCATTCATCATGACCTTGGATCACCCATCGGGTCACCAAAATTTATTTTGTCTTGAATATAAAGACCTCATTCCCACACTCATTGCATTAGGCGACCATGCATGTTCCTTCATGGACCCTGTAAGTTCCATTTCCTAATATTTTCCCTTACACAACTGTGGATTTGTTGTCGCGATTAACGTCCACCTGGACGTTCTGTGAAATCATCCCCAATTTGGCATGTCCAGCCGGACATTGATTAATATCTGTCCAATATTCTTTATTTGTCCAGTCGGATATGTCTGGGCATTTTTCAACTTTCTATACCTTATGTCTTTACTGCTTTATTGACTTTATCTTTCCTTTCCCAACTGGATGGATCACATTTGAAGGCTGGCGGTAGCCCTACTAGCGTAAGAAATTGGTATAATGATCTATCACCCACCGTTAAGGCTCAGATTGCAGAAATATGATTTAAGCCTTCGTCCTTTCTTTTCCAACTGAGGAAATAAAACATGACAAGAGAGGATTGCAAGCTTTAGCGGAGAGGTGGATGGACATCATCCATACTTTCCACTTTCCATTTGGTGAAATGACCATTACCTCTGGGGATTTTGGTTACTTAATTGGCATCTTATGTGAAGGCCGCATACTTGAATTTGATTTTAGCCTGTACACTTCCACTGTTCGGGCTAATTTTATCCAGAGTCTATTCGTTCGGGCATGGTCACATATAGAAAATTGCATAACCATTGGAGGGGACAAGCTCCCACCTAGGATGTCAGGATTGATCAACTGGTGCGATCGTTTCTTTATATGTTTGACTACACCCTTTTTGTTGATGCAGCTAGCTCTGTGGATTTATGCCTTTTTCGTCCACTCCATGACCTTGACACTGTGCAGGAGTGGGACTAGGGTTCTCCTACTCTAGCATCCATCTATCTAGTTTTAGACAGGTGTTACAGTGGTGGCTGGTACATCTAAGGCTACAGTTTTCTAGTAGAGGTATGTACTATCACTTTTACTCCCTTTTGACCTATTTGGATTGATGATTAACCTTGGATCATTATTTTCTTGTTATAAGCCTGGGCGTATGAGTTCAATGTGTTGGCTCCTTTATAACCTATATCTAGAGATGAGTTTAGATATCATAGGTTGCTCCGGTGGGGTGAATCCACTGTGGGATTTTCTGAATCTCACGATATAGCCATGCATCGATAAGCTTTCTGAATGGGCTCAACTGGGACACGATAAGCTTTCTTCTACCTCACCCCGCTGACTTTGTCTCTTTTCATCATTTGACTTGACTTCTCCCTTCGTTTCTTTTAGCTTGACATAGCTTGGCTTGGGACTCCCCTTGATAATCTGCCATAGGCACACATTCCTCATTTGAGAAGAATGGGCTTAGCTTGCTTCTACTGGGTACAGACCAGCGTCTCTGGTATATGGGTGAGCGAGTGTACTTTTGGCATTTGAGTCCCTACGGAAAGTGTCTACCCATATGGTCAAATGTATGATGTTGATAGTGTCATGAATCGTTCTAACCCAAAAATATCATATGATTCTTGCGCAGTGGCCACAGTCTCAAGCACTGATCACACATATCAACCCGCGAACTGGAATACTACTTTTATAAGAAAATATTATCCGAGAGAGTGGCGATTCTCTGTTGTATCTTTACAAACTTCACGTGTTTAAACAAATGACCCAATCATACCCTTATGACCAGATATTTTGAACCGGGGAAGGAGAATGTCAAAGTTATTTGATCCACACATAAGATTGTAACGACCTCAAGTCTAAGGATTAGTCATATAATCGATACATGAAAGTTCTCATAGACACATGGGACAAACACTCCATATGAAAACTTTCGGCGGTCAGTTCGATGGACACGAGCAACTCATGCATCCAAGTGATACACCAAGCGGACAGATCTCCGCTAGTAGCCTATGAGATCGGCTACCCAACTTAAGGGCGGATCATATCATCATGCTAATCTCTCCGCTTTGTGAACGCCCAGATTATTCAAAAAACTATGACTTGGAACATTTAAGAGTAATGATTCTCATAAGGCGTGGAAGCCATCGTTTTATTACTCCAAGGCTTTATTACAGTGTTGATGATTCATATAAGTTATGTAAGACACGTATAATAAAGTTTTTCATTTTATTAATTAATAAAAATATTACAAATACATGTACATATAGCCCATCCATAAGTTGGGTATAGGGCATATCCCTAACAATCTCTCACTTGCACTATAGCCAACTAGTATGAATCTGGACACCATACTCTCGGGTGTGCCTATCATGCTTTTTTTGAGTCAGCCTTTTCGTCAGAGAATCTGTAAGATTATCTTCTGTGGTTATTTTCTCTATAATAACTTCTTTTCTTTCAATAATCTCCTTGATGAGATGAATTGACTGAGTACATGCTTGGATTTCTGGTGGGACCTTGGTTCATTTGATTGAGTAATGGCACCCGTGTTTTCACAGTACATCGTGACGCCATTCTTTATCGCGGGAAGCACTTCCAGCTCCGTGATGAACTTCTTTATCCAGACTGCTTCTTTAGCTGCCTCAGATGCTGCAATATACTCGGCTTCAGTGGTGCAGTCTGCTATAGTTGAATGCTTTGAGCTTTTCCAAGTTATAGCACCACCATTTAAAGTAAACAGATATCCCGTTTGCGATCTGCTGTCATCCCTATCGGTCTGAAAGCTTGCATCACAGTAACCAATGAATTTCATCTCAGAACAATCTCCGTGTGTCAAAAACACATCCTTAGTTCTTCTCAGATACTTGAGGATTGTTTTGACAGCTGCCCAGTGTTGCTCACCAGGATTTGCCTGATACCTGCTCGTTATGCTAAGAGCATAAGAGACATCAGGTCTTGTACATAGCATGGCGTACATGATCGATCCTATTGCTGAAGCATAAGGGATCCTACTCATACGCTCTCTATCTGAAGGAGTATGTGGACATTGCTCCTTAGATAATTTGATTCCATGACAAGTAGGTAAATTACCTCTTTTGGAATCTTCCATTTTGAATCTTTTCAAAACTTTATCTATGTACGTAGATTGAGAAAGTCCTAACAACCTCTTAGATCTATTACGGTAGATCTTAATGCCGAGGATATATGCTGCTTCTCCCAAATCTTTCATGGAGAAATTCTGAGATAACCATTGCTTGGTGGCTTGCATAATGGGAATATCATTCTCGATTATTAATATGTCATCGACATATAATACAAGAAATACAACAACACTCCCACTACTTTTCCTATAAACACAATTCTCGTCTACATTTTTGATGAAGTCAAATTATTTGATTGTCTCATCAAATCGTATATTCCAACTTCTGGAGGCTTGCTTGAGTCCATAAATGGATCGTTTAAGCTTGCATACTTTATTATGATAATCCTTAGATGCAAACCCCTCAGGTTGTGTCATATAGACTTCCTCTATGAGGTTCCCATTAAAGAAAGCTGTTTTGACATGCATCTGCCAAAAGGTAATAAAGTAGGATAATCCACCTCTAGCGGTGACTGACATTGGTCTGCATACATCAGAGTGTATGAGTTCTAATGTCTCTACTGCACACTGTCCTTTACATTTGAAGGGTAATTTGGTCATTTTACCAAGTAAACAAGACTCACAAGTTCCATAAGGTTCATATTTGAAGGGTCTGAAATACCCATCCTTATGTAGCTTAGTTAATCTTGTTTCAATTGATATGACCTAAGCGACTATGCCATAGAAGTGATTCATTGAGATTATTTGAGTTAACGTTGTATATATTAGAGGTTGAACATTCTTTGTTAGTTTGTAAGACATAGATACCATTATTCAAAATACCATCTCCATATTTTATTTCATTGAAATAAATAAAACATTCATTACAACTTATTAGGCATGAAAAGCCTTTATTACATAAAGAAGAAATTGAAATGATGTTCTTTACTAGAGAGGGTACATAAACTCAATCTTCTAAGTCTAAAACTAAACCATTCGGCAAAAATAATTAATAAGTCCCCACGCACAATGCAGCCAGTTTTGCTCCATTACCCATGCATAAGTCAACCTCCCCACGACGGAGTCTCTTACTGTTTCTTAGGCCCTGCACATTGTTACACAAGTGAGTCCCACAACCGGTGTCAATCACCCAAGTAGAAGGTTCATAGTTTTGAGAATATAGTTCAATCATATACAACATACCTGAAGCATTGGGCTTCTTGGCCTCTTAGGCTTCCCTAGCTTCCTTGGCTTTCAAGGATCTGCAATCTTTCTTCCAATGGCCCTTCTTTCCACAAAAGAAACATTTCCCATTTCTATTTTTCTTCTCCACCTTACCATTGGGCTTTAGGTGATCTGGAGCCTTGGCCTTGCCCTTATTTTTCTTTGGGCCTCGTGGCTTCAGGTCCATACCCGTAAGCATGACAGAGGTTTTAAGCTTCGGTTTCAAGTCATTCTCTGCTTGCTTTATCAGATTGTGCAATTCTGCTAAAGTAGCTTCTTTATCAGACAGATGAAACTGCATAATAAAGTTAGAGAATTATTTTGGTAAGGACTGAAGAATTAGATCCTGACATATCTCATGATCCATGATGAACCCGAGGTTGGACAATTTTTCAATGTGGCTAATCAACTTAAGCACATGTCCACTAATAGATCCTTCCTTATACACTGTTTGGAATAAGGCACATGACACTTGGAATCTCACGGTATGAACGGAAGTTGCATACAACTCCTTCAAGTGAAAGATGATGGTTTGAGCATCCATATCTTCGTGAGCTTTCTGAAGTTCGTCCGACATAGAGCCAAGCATTATGCAAATTGCTTGCTCATCATCATCGACGTGTTTCTTCCAAGCATCGAATGTATTTTGGTCAGCATCTTCTGTGGGTTCAGGGGGAAATGGTCTTTCAAGAACATAGAAAATCTTTTCTTGTCGTAAGATAATTTTAAGGTTTCTAAACAAGTCATTGTTGTTGTCCCCTTTGAGCTTATGCTCATCAAAGATGGAATGAAGTGATACTCTGTTTGCCATTTGAATGTTTGTGAAATATTTTAACCCACATGTTAAGAGAGAATGTTAAAATTAGGAATATGTTTTCATTAATGTTTCATAATAACATGGGCTTTTAATATTATGAAGTTGCCCCCACTCAATTATTTTAAAATTTTAAGCAAATCGCATCAACCCCAATATGATAGATTTCTTGTGGGCAAGGATCCCATTATCATCATTTCATAACTCCGACTAGGGCCGGTCGTTATAAAATATGATAATTAGGTAGGTTCCCAACCAATTTATGATATAAATCACAATTCCTTGATCATTGGGTTGGGCAATCAAACATGCCATAGCTTATGCTACTCCTTGTGGACACCCAATCTTTGCCACTAAGTTATAAGACCACGCCTAAGGGTCACTGCGTCTTATGACTCAGAAAAGTCAAACCATTGTCAATAGTATGATTTAGGGACAAATTGGTATTGGTCAGTCTGGTAAAGCCTAGTCCTGCCAATACCGTTTAAGCCATTTAGGTCTATACTTTACAATGGGAGGAAAATTTTAGACTTAAATTGTTATTGAGGATTTTAGCAAGTTCAAGTGAATAACTGTCAAATGGATTCCTCCATTGAAAATTCCCCAGAGGGAGGGTGTAGCGAACTCTCTTAAATACCCTTACCTCTTAGGCTCTTATCGCCTTGGTGACATGAATAAACAATAGATCCTTCAAATTAGTCCAACACTTTAAATATGCTTTAAGGTAAGCTTTGAGTAAATGATTATTTAGATGTCTTCACAGCTTTTCCTTTTGGCTATAAAAAGGTAGTGATTGAAGGAAGACACCAAATCATTATCTAACTCTAGTAATCTAGATATACATTTGGTTAAATTAACTTTAGTTTGGAAAGTTTTATTAACGCCTTGGTCCCACCCCACTTGTATCTTTTATAATGTCTTTTATTATAAACAAGTGATTTATATTTATTAGCCTTAAAGGTAATAAATCTCTAAGTTCATCACGGAATAATTACTTGGCTAAGGGATAAACAATACACTCTCTATTTCTTAGAAAGTCTCTAGATGCTTGCACCCTAAAATAATCATGCCAATTCTAATCATACATAGAATCATCAAGCATATGAGTTTTAATATGTTGGAATTCTTTTAGGCATTAAATAACTTTGATTAATATTTAATTATGATATTACATTTTATTTTATTCAAATAAATTTATTATTCACATTTTTCTGCAGACGCGTGAACATTAAATGCAATTTCACAATTCCAATCTTAACCAAATCATGTGCCTAAAATTAAGTTCATGGTGTTAGCTTTCCAATGAGCTTTTAAACACCCAATATCGAGTTCAAATGAGTGAGAACTAATAAAAAAAAATGGCGCTCTGATACCACTGTTGGGAAGCGGCCACGAGTGCGCAGCGGAAAAATAAAAATTATTATGCTGCTTTCCCTTTGCCCAAGACCCATTTGTTTTGATTATTCTACAAGCCTAGACATGTTACTATATATTCTAAGCATAAAACTCATAAAACATGCAAAGAACATAGACTTAAACATGCTAACTATCATAAGAACTCTAACTAAAATAAAGAAAGAAAAATACTTACTTGAACCGAAGACTCCTCTAGTCCTCCCTCCAATCTACAGGCTTTTATCGAACTCGGCAAGCTCTTCCACGTTCCAAAGAGCCACCCAAGTGTGTGGCCTCCAAAGATGCACACACCAAATCCAAAACTCAACGACAAGACTACGCCTTGAGTGCTCGGGTATTTTGCCCTTAGTGCTAGCCTAGGCAAATACCTCAAAACTTTTAACTTGAGGTTCCTCTAGTCAATTAGACTTAAGGATCCTCAAAATCAGTGGCTTACTCTTAAACTTTAGAGTTGCACACTTATATAAACCCAAGATATGAAAGGTTTGGTGCAAAAATTTGTGAAGAATTCTTTGGGTTTATATAGTGCTCCAAAGACAACAAAATTAATTGAGAATCCGATGTGGGATAAAAGCCAATTTAATCTTAGCCTTCAGATCTTAATTTAGTGGTTTAATGAGATTACAAAATAACAATTTTTTTTACAATTCACGCATTACTATTCACATGAATAGTAATTTTTTTTTGTCTATTTATTCCAATTCCCAAAGTGCCCCTATCGCCATTCACCAATCCCTAAACCACTATGGAACCTCATAAATGATCTGTTCAATAATTAAACACATTGAACCATTTATGAATAATTCCTACAGCAATCATATATGCTGTTAAATATGTATTGTGCACTGTTAACCATTGATTTCGACTTTGTTTTGTGTGACCTTTTGGGTTCCCCTCAAGTTGGACATGAAATGAATCGTGATAATTTAATCGAATATAAATTATCCTCCGATCAGATGGTCGTTCGATTTCAATGACGAAGGTTGACATCTAGCAACATGCTAAGGCCCCCAAATGAGAAGGAAAGATATATATACCCATTATATACACTTTGAGTCTGATTTAGATCTTTTGTTCAAAAGAAATGATTTTAGTTGAAGTAGGCATTTTGAAGTTTCCTCTAACTTTGATGCTAGACATTCTCTGAGGACGTCATTTATATATCTATTATTTTCTTTTCTTTTCTTTTCTCTTGTCTTTTTGCTTTTGTGTGCATTAGTTTTATTTTCTTTTTGCTTTTGTGTGCATTAGTTTGACGTTTGTGGGTATCGTCACTGTAAGCCCTCACGAGACTACAACTCGTCCACTAGGGACACCTATGGGTTTAAAGGCTTGTTGCATACGTTAAATATAATCGTGATCCCTACGAAAGTGGCATAGTTTAATATTAATTATTGTATTTTGTTTTATTGTTTTGCTCGAGGACTAGCAAAATATTAGGTTTGGGGGTGTGATGAGTGATAATTATATCACTATTTCCCACTCATTTAACAAAATATTTTGTAAATTTTCTCAGGTTTTGTTAACGTTTTGATGTGTTTTTGTGTTATTTTGCAGATAAATAAAGTTTGGGAAGCATTGGAAGCAATTCAGGGCTAAAACAGTGAAAAATGGATAAAAGGGCAAATCTGTCATTTGGCGCGTCGCGACGCGCAGCCTGTATCGCGACCGCTAACATGCGCCAGAGTCTGCTAACGTGCGCCGAGAAATTTGGACCAATCAGAGAAGTTTTGCTAATGTGTGCCGTCTGCTAATGTGCGCCGAATTTGCTAACATCCGCCTGCCGCGTGTCAACATCAGAGTAGATCCGCTAACGTGCGCCGTACCACGTGTCATAGGTTTCACCCTTAGATTCAATAGCTTACGATCTTCCTTGAGGATAGATAACCCTTTAATAGATTTCCTTACATGATAGACATATACATGTCGGGCGTGGGTAGCCATAATTGGAACTTGAACCTAATGAATTCAGGTAACTTGGTTAACATAGGAATATGATTAATTGAGTTACACTGGGTATTTACATCTGACCATCAACAGAGGCTTTTGTATAACTTCGTGTTCCAGGTTAGCAAATTAATTTATTACACATATATAAGAGAATCAATTAATCTTTTGAATAATATTGTGTGCTGTCACAACCATAGGTATTTTGTGTCTTTTGTTATTTTCCTTAGTATTTTCTTTTGTATTTTTATTTATTTATTTATTTAGCAAATCCACATTCAACCAACCAACCAATCAAACAATCATTCCCTTCTCCCTTTTAATTAGATAACTGTAAATAAATAGTATCAACAATTAATAACAACAGCAGAAATTAAGTCCTCGTGGGATCGATATTTTTATACTACTTGAATGATACGTGCGCTTGCGTTATACGCGTGTGATTACGCCGGTCAAACATATACATATGTATTATGTATTGGATACATTATAATATAGCTTGAAGTTGAAATCAAGTGAATGAATTGTGTATGAATGCTTTAGAAGCATAAACACAATATGCTTGTGAATTGGTCAAATATGTTCATGTTGGACATGGAACATAAAATTCGAGTTTGGAACTCTAGATTAAATTTTGGAGCTATGACTACCATTCTAAAATCATTTGATGACCTTTAAGTGTTGTAGAATTGTTCATGGGTTACTTCTTTGTGAGATTCTTGTTTGGTTTGTATTTTAGATTCAAAAATTTACGCATGTATGTATTTTGAATAAATTTATGTTTTGTAAAATATTTGATATTTTTGAAAAATATAATTTTAATTTTAAAATGTGTTGATGTTGATTTTGATATTAAAATTAGATTTTGGGTGTTCTGAACTATTTGGAAAAAGATTGAAAATGTATTGAGTTAAAAACCATAAGTATCAGCTCTCTATAACTAGAGAGCTGATACATTCTTTTGAAAAATATAATATATATATATATATATATATATATATATATATATATATATATATATATATATTATATATATATAACTGGGCGCTACAGTGGCGCTAAAGTGCGCTCACGCTACGGGCACGTCGAATCTTATTTTCTCTCGATTTTGAACTTCCAGACTCTGATTCGTCCCTGATTTTTTTCCTATGGACTCATAATGGAATCTAATATTCTATTTTATTATTTAAAAATACACTCATGCTTTATATCCATGGGTTTAACTCATTTTCGCTGTGTGAGACACTGATCCGACCCTAGGGGTTCTGTATCCGCCCCAACAACTTTATATTTCCCAAAAAAGCTCTTACTTTTTGCTTCGTCTTGGGTGCAAGCATCTCTGTTATTTCCTTGACCTTCACGAAATCATCCTCCAACCTATTTCCTCTATTATTTTCTTTCGTTCTTTCTTCGTCGAAACGTACCCTAACCCTCTTATAGTTGTATGCCATTTGAAATCTGGCAATGTCCTTGTGATTTGACCCCATGCCCCTAGTCTTGTATTAGGCTTGTAGTTCATCCTCTTCATAATTCCAACCACCTTAGGGTGTACCCATTCTTCAAGAATTATTGCCAATTGGAACCTTGTAAACGGTTGTATGGATAAAGCGGCTACAACATTGCCTGTTTTGACGCCAATAGTGATGGTTTCTCTATCATGTGGAAACTGGATTATTTGGTGCAATATCGATGGAACCCCTCCAAAATTGTGGAACCAGGGCCCTCCTAAGAGCAAAATGAAGGTAACTGGGATTCTTACCACTGTGAACTCGACCTCGTCTCTAGACAGACCCACCTTGATTGTGGTCGTGAAAGTGCCTTATATTATTTGTTTACTTTCATTATATGCCTTAATTTTCGTATCGGAAGGGGTGAGTTCTTCCACAAAGATACCTAATCTAGATAAAATCCTAAGCGGGAAAACATTAATGGAGAATCCGTCATCTACCATTACACACGAGGTCTTTTTACCTTTAACTTCTACTTTGATGAATAGCGGGCAGTTGTGTTGTGGTTCTCCTTCCGTTGGGAGTTCTTTTCAGAGAATGCGATCACTTGTTTCTTCTCTTCATAGACAGATCAGATGACTGTAGTAGGTATCTGTTTGCAGGTACCATTATTTTGCCCAAGGCTTCGACCATAGCCCTCATGTGTCCGTGAGAGAAATATAATAAGTCCCATATATTAATCTGTGCACGAGTTTTCTTTAACTGTTGGAGCACTACGTCATCTACTCATTTTTATTCCTCCATTTATTTACCCACTTCTCTGTCCCTTCATTTGGTTTAGCAGAGTCATTGAAAAATTTACCGCTTTTAGTTATTCCCTTAACTTCCTTCTTATTGTTGCTGGAAAACCTCTCCCAAAACTCACTACATTCTTCTATTTCACTATCGCTATTGTCTCATATCCCCATGACACAAGTATATTGGTAGAAGGTTTGTAAAATGTATTCTTCAGGTAGGCAAAAGTTTATCATGTAAGTTTGTGGTGGTGGGATGACATTGTGGTTGGGACATTCCGTTGGTGTTGGGTTGGTGCTTTTAGGGGTAAGGTATTTTATGACTATCGATGAGGTCTTGGATCTTGTGTTTGAGGTGGTTTCAATTATCAGTGGTGTGTCCATTTTGTTGGTGGAAATTGTAACACTGGTCTAGGTTGAGGTGGGGAAATATGGGATTTGGTAACAGTTTGACATCTAAGGATTTCAATAGACTTTGCCTCTTCAACTTTTCGAACACTCTTGGGAGAGGCTTATTGAGGTTGGAGAATTGGTGATTATAAATAGCCGCGACTTCAGCGGGAGTGGGCTAGGCTCCCGAAGGCCCACCAGAAGCTCTTTTGTTTTGGCTGTAGACCTTTTTATTTTTAGCTTCCTCTTCTTCTATGTCTATAACTGTTTCCTTCAACTGCCTGAAATTCACAATCATGGAAGTCATCCTTCTTAACTTATTATAGTTGGAGGGCTTAGTCCCATTGATTATCATCTTAATCAGATCATTCTCATAGGGTCGTGACTGTATCTTTAAAAGTTGGCTTCTCCAGCAATCTATACACTCCTTGAAACCCTCGTCTGGCTTTTGTTTGGTTTTCTCCAAGTCACAGAGTGACACATCTATCTCCATGTCTGTGACATATTATTTTGAGAAGGATTTCGCTAAGGCTCGTCAATCATCATTTATTTTCTTGTCAAGATTGTGATACCATACCACTAGTGCCCCTTCTATCGACTTCCCAAACATTTTTTATACTTGGCACTGGACTCATCATTGAAACATAATGCCTTAAGTGAAATTTTGGGTTTCCATTCTCATTTAAATTTTCAATTTCAGGCATCCTGAACTGGGAGGGTAACTGCTCCTTAAAAGTCATAGTATTATAGTCCAATAAGTCTTTGTGCTTACCCTTCATTTGTTGGGTCACCGCCTCTATATGTTCATTCAGCCTTTGCAACTCAGCCTCGACCTGGGACTTGGCCAATTTTCTTGCAGCATATTATATTATGTCTTTTTCATCATCCATGACTGAGCCTCATTCAATCCTACTATCGGGCTCCTTACGTATTTTTTCTCTAGTCTTGGCCCCCGCTGTCTAAATTTTCATTTGATTGGCACTAATATTGATTATGGTCTTTAGTTGCTTCGCTAATTTGTTTATGGTGGTTTCAAGCTGGTCCATTTTGGAAATTTCACTGCTGGCCATTTCTGTGCTTGCTAGCGGCTTCTTGATTAGTATTCATTCCTCCTTAACCCAACGCTTTACTATGATAGCTACAATCTCAAATTGTTAGCATGATGTATGTATGCATGTGTGCATGAAATGCATGTGATACATGGTTCATTCACGCAACATACTGTTGGAGTTGGTGTTTGAAGCGCCAATCAGAATAATGTATTGTATATTTTATTTTATTATTTACTAATAAAATAATTATATTTTCATTTCAAACCTTATTAATTCTAATGTTATTATGCATATTAGATTGATATATAAATATTCTAAGAATAACATCAACCTTAGAATAGTCATGTAGTAATACTGGACACTGGGTGATCTAATATTGAGATAGTATTACTATTAAAAATAATTCTTATAGTAAATATTTCTAGTCATTAGTTTTGGAATACGGTCGAATTCCTATAACCTAGAAGACTAACACATGCCGTATATTAGTATAGGAGTTCCAATGGTTTATCCAAATGTACCATGAGCAAATGAAGCTCGTATAGACATGTGGGTATTCGTTGGAGCGAATACTGAATGACTCACAAGTGATTCCTAATAGTTGGAAGTACAGAACACCGTCGATAGAAATCTCCTCAACTCGAGTAGCACATATGTGATCCTTTAACTATAGGATAACATTGATTTTGTATGTGATCCTCCAAACTTTGATGCCATATATGTCAGAGAACTTTGATGGTCTGAATGCTAGATGTTCGTTGGGTATGGACCGAAACACTTGTTAATCAAGTGCGTATCAAGATAGTATCCATCGACCCGTATATGTACCATAAGAGGTTTAAGTATCCATGTGAGTAAGTCACGATTCTTAAGACTTTGGCCAAAACCGATAACTTAGGGTGGATCGTATATATCAGAAATGGTAATCTGAATAGTTGTGAAGAATCGTTGACATATCAATATGAGGCATGTGCCTCAGAAACTTGACGGTGTAATCTATGTTTCCCAAGAACAACTCGGATAGCCTACGATAGAGGGATTGTTAAACACATATGATGACCTCGACTTGTATAGTTCAGAAAGGTCATTCGTGTTCTTCACGAATTCGGAGGTGGTCGAATTGCGTATATATAAGCTATGCTTTTATAACGAATGTGTCTGGACATAGAGAGTCCCACAATATGAAGTGTATTCGTTGAGCACTTGGGTAGCCGATAATGTTTGATAATAAATAATATTTGAAATTTAAATTATCAATTAAAATAATTAATTGTTATTGGATAATATTAATTATTTACTTTGACCCAATTGGATTAATTGGATTAATCCAAAATCACACAAGGGGTTTGCTGTAATTTCATAAATATCTCTACAATTGGAGGATATTTTGGTAATTATAAATATGTAATCATATGTGTATTTGTCATGATTTAATTGGATTAAATCAAAGTTGTAGACAATCAACTAATCTATTGGTTAAACTTTATCTTGATTTAATTGGATTAAATCAAAGTGATAGACAAAGGTGATTAGTCACACCTAATTATAAATATTTGGATAAATTAGATTAAGCACACCTAAAAGTTGATTAAGACTTTTATTAATTTAAAATTGCATAAGTTTTGCTATAAAAGGTAAGCTTGAGCAAGTTTTTAATTAAGCTTGAGCTTAAAAATATTAAGCTTGTGAAAGCTGAAAAAAGCAAGTTTTAGAAATATTAGCTTAAATAAAAGAAGTGTTTAGAGAAGATTTGTAAGTTCTCTACAACCTTTCCATAAGGAGGAGAAAATTAAATCTTTGGTTCAAGCTTACTAGGCAAGTTTGATCTTATCTAAAGCTATGTTTTCATTAGTGAGTTTTCATTAATGAAACATATAGTGATGTAATATGTATTAGATACAGAATAACATAGCTTGAAGTTGAAATTAGGCTAATAAATTATGTATAGATGCTTTGGGAGCATAAACACCATGTGCTTATTATTGGATCAAAATTTTTATGTTGGACATAAACATAAAATTAGAGTTTGGAACTCTAGATAATAGCTTGGATCTATAACTACAATTCTAGAATCAGTTTACCACATTTGAGTGACCTAGAATTGTTCATGAGTCACTTTATTGTGGAATTCTAATTTGGTTTGTGTTTTCCTATACACTCATAATAGAATATACTAATCCATTATATTATTTAAAAATATACTCATGCTTGATATCCATAGGTTAGACCCACTTCCGCTGCATTGGGCACTGATCTGACCCTATGGGTCCCACAACCACCCTAACATAACAATATCAGAACATGTCTTAACCATATAATACATGTTGCATGTTTGACATGTATTTGAATCTATGCCTCTATAATTTTAATTTAATTATGCATAAGTCATATTTGATATGCATTGTATGTTTTAAATTAAAATTTTTATTTTGACCCAAGCATGTTAATGACTTGATTGTCATAAATCTCCCGTGATTAGATGCTAACTTTATTTTAAGTAATAGTATTAATAATTAGGTGCTAGCATTATTGGATGGTCCATCTTATCAATACGAAGATGAATGAGTTCTTATTACTTATGCCTCATACTATCATTATTGTGAAGGTATACGTGATCAGAACTTAGATTGCTCAGGTAAAATATTAGATGTAGTGTGATGAATTGACGTAGTCACCCAATACCGATATTATTGTGAGGGTGTACTTACGAAGTTCATTAGTGCACATTGACAAGTATACATCTAGAACACGTCTTAATCCAATACCGTCATTATTGTGAGGATAAGAAATGGTTCAGGACCAAACTAGGAATCACATGGATGTTATTGACCTTTTAGGTCTACCTAATGAGTTTATAAAGGCCAGGACCATCATTATTGTGAGGCTGGAGTAAATATCATGGGATCTACTTCCCGCCATGAAATTTGATAGCCAAATTTTTATTTTTCCATTAAGAGAGATTACAGAATTACGTACAGTAGTTGAAGGCACTAATAGAATTAAAATCCATAATCCTATAAAATCATGTCGCTCATAATGTTTCAACATACTTTAAGACTTTCACTGATGATAAGTCAAGATATGAATATGTCTATTTGATGTGACATAAATCGGAAACATTTGAAAAATTCAAAATATTCCGAAAGAAATTAGAAAAACAAACCGGTAAATTCATCAAGTGCCTTCGATCAGATCGATGTGGTGAATTTATAAGCGACGAATTCATATATTATTTAAAGGAGAATGGGATTCTCGCTCAATATAGCGCACCAGAAACACCTCAACACAATGGTATGTCTGAGCGGAGAAATTATACTTTATTGGATATGGTACGATCTATGATGAGCTATAAGGATCTTCCATATAACATTTGGAGTTATGTTTTACTTACTGTTGCCCACATACTTAATAGGGTTCCATCGAAAGCTGTTTATATGACCCAATATCAGATATGGTACGGTAAAAATCCAAGTCTTAGATATTTAAAGATTTGGGATTGTTCTACATACATTAGAGTTACGTAGCGGGATAAACTAGCACTCAGGTTCGTTGGATATCCTGAAAATTCTTTCGGATATCAATTCTATGATTCTGAGTAATGAAATGTATTTGTTGCTGGTTTTGCCACTTTTATTGAAAAAGAATTTTTGAGAGTAAGTGGGAATTGTAGAAAAATTGCACACAATGAGTTTGATCCGAACATTAAGGAACATATAATGGAACCAGAAATCCAACTAGGTGAATGATCTACAACACAGGCTCTATGTAGGTCGAATAGAATATCAAAGCCTCTAGATAGATTATTTTTAACGTCTGGTGCGAGCCTTGATGTTCTCCTCTTGGAGGAAACAGATCCGACTATGTATAAATAACCGATATTAGATATCGATTTGGGAAAATGACAGGAAGCCATGACGTCCGAGATGGATTCTATGGATGATAATCAAGTCTGGGACTTTTTTGAACTTCCTAAATGACTTAAATCTTATAATAGGAAGCGAAGGCCCAATGGAAAGGTGGAAACCTTTAAGCCATTACTGCATATCACGATTAAGAGATATGGCAGATGGATATGAAAACTGCGTTCTTAAATAGATTCCTCTAGGAGGATATCTATATGGAACAACCAGTTGTATCCAGTGAGACTTCAAACTTGGTTTGTAAACTAAAGAAGTCTATTTATGGACTAAAATAGGCATCCTGAAGCTGAAATCGTCATTTTGATGAGGTGATTAGATTATCAGGATTCATCACGAACGAGGGAGAACCGTGTATTTATAAGAAAGATAATGGGAGCATGATAATATTCCTTGTATTGTATGTAGATAATATCCATATCATTAATGATATAGAATTGATACAAAGTATGAAAACATACCTTTGTAAGTACTTCTCCATGAAAGACATGGGTGAAGCTTCATATATACTTGGTATAAGGCTCTATCGAGATAGATTAAGGAAGCTTACAGGGTTGTTGCAATCCACGTACATAGAAAAAATGTTAGAAAGGTACGGTTTTACCAACTGTACTATAGTAAATGTACCTTTTTGATACGACATACATCTTTCGAAAAAAGTGGCACCTCAAACTGGGGAAGAGAGAGTTAGAATGTCTAACTTGCCATATGCTTCTTGTATTGGAAGCATTATGTATGTTATACTATGCATAAGACCTGACATCAATTTCAGTGTCAGTGTGACTAGCCGATATCAATCTGATCCGAGTAATGATCATTAGACAGCCGTCAAAACATTTCATGAAATATCTTAAGGGTACTAAGGATAAGTTTCTAATTTAAGGAGAGGATGAGCTACAAGTTAATGGTTATACAGAATCTAACTTCCAGAGA
>SKCR01034044.1:0-32758 GCA_019454045.1 Zanthoxylum bungeanum
CTCTCCTCCGAAAAAACATGCAATGTGTAGAAATATATCTTCTCTTCCCAGTTAGGATCCTAACTAGTTTTCAACACATCATACATATCAGGGTCAAAAATCTGTTGTATGTTACATAATGAATTTCCCAATACTTGGCTAATGGATTGCCTTTGTCTAATCTACTACCCGAGAGCACATTAAGATCTTGAGGATCGAGTTACAAAAGGGCTCAAAAATTTCATTGTAGTGGAATTCCTCAACCTCACATCTGTTTCGTACTTCATATTTTTCAAGTCTTGTTTACCTCTAGTGGTTACAATGATTCAAAATCGATCAAGCCCTCTAGCTAAGAAGTTCCAAGTGTTCAAATTTATTCACATTATCAAGATTTTCTTCTAGTTTTTTAGAACCAACTGATCTCCTAGGCGTGCTAATCCATCATTTTTTCTGATTCTTCTCTAACATTTTGCCATGAAGCACTTGCCTTTAAGCTTACTTGAAACCTTGTTTGGTTGTTTTCCCTACACCACCCATGCCACAAATCCAGTACTACACGAAAATCAGGTACTCTATAATTCGCTCAATTTGTGAATTTAATCCAAGTAGGTCTTTAGAATCACTCGAGAACAACATATCTTTCAATTTCTTCAAAATATATTTGACAATTTTCTCTACAACTTCTGCATCAACCCTAGCAATTGTGAAAAATGAATAATATTTGAGTAATTTTTTTTTTTAAAGAAAAAATATCGGGATCCATGAGAGAGCTAAAAGTTACCTGATTTTCATGGAATCCCAACCAGATAAACTGAAAGCTTCTGGTAATGATTCACAAAAGCATCTCCAAAACTTGCTCTCTCTTTCGCACAACAAATGGATGAGGATGAACATGATACAAAACCAAGATAACCCATTAAGCCATTCAATTTCTGGGAGTAAAGAATCTTGACAAGTTCATAAAAGCACCATGTGTGTTGATGGTGTTTTCAGGCACTATGTTATTTAAGCAGCACGACATGGGTAAAAAAGGTAATTCACTTCTCAGTCAAGATTATTGATGCCGACCCGACCACTAAAGAGTCAACAGTAAGGGGCCGAGAACTTTACGGTTAGTGACCGAGCACTTGAGTTCAAGATGACCGGGCAATTATCAGGTCGACAACAACATTCTCAGTACAAAAGACTATTATGACCGACCACATGAAGACCGACCTCGTGAAAACTAAGCATATGGCAAGACATGTTCGGGAAGATAAGTCATTATATCCATACAAGATAATATAATAAGTTATCCTACTTTCATGGGGTAAACTAGTAAGTCAATGTCCTATTATGATAAAGGAAGTAAAAGTAGTTTTTAACTAGGAATCCTTATGGGAAAATGAATAGTTTCAACTAGGAAATTCTTGTACAAATAGGAATATGATTTCTTCACCATTATAAATAGGAGGGTAGAGTGGGTGTAGAGGAGGACAAGAAAAAGGGAGAACAAAAAGAGAGAATAAGAGGAACAAGTTGAGAGCAAGGTAGAGTGGAGATCAGAATCACCAAGCTCTAACTTGTAAAACACAAAGAACGGTCTGAGAAGCGCATTTGAATAATAAAAGTATCATCTTGTTTGTGCCCGTGGACGTAGGTCGGATCCAAATCCACCGAACCACGTTAAATCTCCTTGTTGATTGGTGTATTTATCTGTTTTTCTGCTAAGTTTGCCTTTGGTCCCCCATAACCAAACAAATTCACTATTGAATGAGGATTTCCTCGGAGGTGATATCCACATATTACCCTGAGACCAAAATCCACCGTCAACAGTTGGCGCCGTCTGTGGGGAACTGGACAAAAGCAACTCGTGTAGTAAGACAATGGCGGAAGGCGGAAACCACCAATCATCAGGGAGCTCGGCCGCATATTGGATGAAGAAGATCGAAGAGAACCTAAGGAAAGAAATGAAGGAAAATCAAACCCTGCTAAAAACCATAGTAGACCGGTTGGAAAAGATAGAAGGAGCACACGACAGGAAATTCGAGACCGGGACTAGCCGACGAAGGAACGAAATAGCAGAGGGAAAAAGAATTGTTGATACAAGTGAGGACGATGGACCTAGGAGGAGGGGGCCTTACGGGATAAAATCCATAGTTGTGGAAAAAGATTCAGAAGCAGAGGACACATGGGAAGAAGAAGAAGAGAGACTTTCGACGGATTCCTCTTATGATAGTCTCCGCTACACTAGAAGAGGAGGCACAAAGTACGACGAGACTGTTCGGGAGATCCAAGGCGTGAGGAACACCGCACCCGTGGCAACAGACATGAAGAAGAGCGCAGAAGGCGACATGGCGGCCCAAACAGCGAGGTAAAATCTTGGTTAAAGAAAGAGATGGCCAAGTAGGGGTAAGCCTCAAAACAGGTACAGGAGACGTCCGAGATGACAAAGAGGAATCCCCCCTCACAGAAGAAATAAAATCAGCAAAATTCCCGAAAAGGTTCAACATGCCGACCATGACGCCCTACAAAGGCCATATGTTTATTTCCGGCTCGGGTCTGCTCTTGTACCGCCGAGACCGATGTCTCTTTCCGGCTCGGGTCTGCTCTTGTACCGCCGAGACCGATGTCTCTTTCCGACTCGGGTCTGCTCTTGTACCGCCGAGATTGATGTTTGTTTTAGCTCGGGGTCGGGGTACGTCCCACCGAGTCAGCCCTTTGGACTAGGGACGTAACATTCCCCCAGGTCCAAGTGCCTTTTTCAGCTCGGGGTCGGGGTACGTCCCACCGAGTCAGCCCTTTGGACTGGGGACGTAACATTCCCCCAGGTCCAAGTGCCTTTTTCAGCTCGGGGTCGGGGTACGTCCCACCGAGTCAGCCCTTCGGACTGGGGACGTAACATCCCCCAGGTCCAAGTGCCTTTTTCAGCTCGGGGTCGGGCTACATCCCACCGAGTCATGATCATTAGTCTGGGGACGGGACATTCCCCCAGAACCATCTCTCTTGGCTCGGGGTCCTCAGGGACATACTCGATGCATAAGGATCCGTGAGAAGCATAGCAGGGGGATGGATGATACCCCTGTGGCGATTGCTTACTCAAGTGTTACCGAACATAAGGAGGAATATGCCCTTAATGTGTCGAACACTCTTTGATCCTCACTTACCCGATGTAATGGATATGTGGGAAAGCATAGCACGGGGAGTGATGAGGCCCCCGTGACGATTGCTAGCTCCAGTGATACCGGACCTAAGGAGGGATATGCCCTTAGCGTCCCGGACACTCTTTGATCCATTCATCATTTGGATCCGTGAGAGGCGCAGCACGGGGATGCGTTATGCCCCTGTAGCGTGTGTCTGCTCCAGCGTGGTAAGGAGGAGCCCTCATACAATACACAGGCTCCACAGTGACCCAACGTGTAGAGGATGTACCATTACCATTCAAACGCTCAATTGATCCAAATCCTGGTTCGCCGGGACACTGAATTGAAAGATTCAGAATTGTGTTTTGGAGGCCTCGGGCAGGACGCTGTTTTGAGGCATCCGTGCTGTTGTTTACATTTGTAAAACATTTTCTTTTGGGACAAGTGCCGAGTCACCCCCACCTTTTTGGTCTTATTTTTTAAAGTTTTTGTTTTTCGCTGGTCTGGCAAGGGGACGCCCGTGTCAGATTCGGTAGAGCTTCACAAGGTTGATTCAATTCCTTCTGAGCAAGTCCCAAAGATTACCTGGCACAGGGCTGGATTCGTTCCGCCGAGGCCACTTGTTTATTCGGCTCGGGTTGGATTCGTTCCGCGAGGTCGCTTGGTTTTCTCTCAGCTCGGGGTCGGGTCGTGTCCCACCGAGTCCGTCCTTTTGGTCTGGGGACGTAACATTCCCCCAGGGCCAAGTGTTCATCTCAGCTCGGGGTCGGGTCGTGTCCCACCGAATCCGTCCTTTTGGTCTGGGGACGTAACATTCCCCCAGGGCCAAGTGTTCATCTCAGCTCGGGGTCGGGTTACGTCCCCCGAGTCCGTCCTTTTGGTCTGGGGACGTAACACCCCCAGGGCAAGTGTTCATCTCAGCTCGGGGTCGGGTCGGGTCGTGTCCCACCGAGTCCGTCCTTTTGGTCTGGGGACGTAACATTCCCCCAGGGCCAAGTGTTCATCTCAGCTCAGGGTCGGGTTACGTCCCACCGAGTCTACCTCTTTGGACTGGGGAAGTAACATTCCCCCAAGTCCAAGTGCCTTTCTCAGCTCGGGGTCGGGGTACGTCCCACCGAGTCAGCCCTTCGGACTGGAGACGTAACATTCCCCCAGGTCCAAGTGCCTCTCTTCATTCGGGGTCGGGTTACGTCCCACCGAATCAGCCCTTCGGACTGGAGACGTAACATTCCCCCAGGTCCGAGCATCTCTCACAGCTCGAGACAGGATTACATGCCACCGAGCACATCATCGTTAGCTCAGAGGCAAAATTTTCTCCTCACAATCAAGATTGGATCAGTCAGGGGTCAAGACCTCTAAATCTCTGGTACATATATTACAGAGGAGGAGTCATTTTTAGTTTGGACAACAAGAGGAACTTCATCTCCTGATGGAACGACCCAAGTAAGCAATTTGCTTTGAGGTGGAGAATCGTTCAGATAGGGTCAGCATCTCCAATAACCGAGGATATGAAGATAGAAACAGAAGACTTAGTTGATGGCGAAGGCAATTTCTCTGTGATTTCTGGAGCGACCACCAGCAAGGCGATCAGCACACCATCTTTATATAGTTCCCGGCACCAACTTGCATACTCGTTGGAACCGAGAACTAGGGGACAGATGTTGATGGTGTTTTCAGGCACTATGTTATTTAAGCAGCACGACAGGGGTAAAAAAGGTAATTCACTTCTCAGTCAAGATTATTGATGCCGACCCGACCACTAAAGAGTCAACAGTAAGGGGCCGGGAACTTTACGGTTAGTGACCGAGCACTTGAGTTCAAGATGACCGGGCAATTATCAGGTCGACAACAGCATTCTCAGTACAAAAGACTATTATGACCGACCACATGAAGACCGACCTCGTGAAAACCAAGCATAGGGCAAGACATGTTCGGGAAGATAAGTCATTATATCCATACAAGATAATATAATAAGTTATCCTACTTTCATGGGGTAAACTAGTAAGTCAATGTCCTATTATGATAAAGGAAGTAAAGGTAGTTTTTAACTAGGAATCCTTATGGGAAAATGAATAGTTTCAACTAGGAAATTCTTGTACAAATAGGAATATGATTTCTTCACCATTATAAATAGGAGGGTAGAGTGGGTGTAGAGGAGGACAAGAAAAAGGGAGAACAAAAAGAGAGAATATGAGGAACAAGTTGAGAGCAAGGTAGAGTGGAGATCAGAATCACCAAGCTCTAACTTGTAAACACAAAGAACGGTCTGAGAAGCGCATTTTGAATAATAAAAGTATCATCTTGTTTGTGCCCGTGGACGTAGGTCGGATCCAAATCCACCGAACCACGTTAAATCTCCTTGTTGATTGGTGTATTTATCTGTTTTTCTGCTAAGTTTGCCTTTGGTCCCCCATAACCAAACAAATCACTATTGAATGAGGATTTCTCGGAGGTGATATTCCAATATTACCCTGAGACCAAAATCCACCGTCAACAATGTGAAAGAAGCATAATCTTTTTAAGAAAAATAATAACTACATCAAATTGGGCAACAAGGATATGTTGATATGGTGACTAAAATATGCTAGAAGTTATCAGAGATTGATATTAGCTCAGCACTTGCATGTTCGGTTAGATCATAAATTTTCCACAGCAAGTCAAAGTCAAGTAAAGCAAGAGGGCTTATCTTCCCCCTCCTTCTTACACATTTGATTTTTTTGTCTCCCTTATAATTCCCTATTTGCCCTCTTCCTAGCACCAAAATTCTATTTTCAATTTTCAAATAATCATATATATCTAATTTTTTTTTTATTTATTGTGGTATATATAGATATATATATATATATATAATATATAATATATATATATATATATATATATATATATATATATAAAACATATATATTTTTTAATTAATTAAAAAAAGAGAAGGGCGATCGCCCTTCTTCAGGAAGAAGGGCGTCCTTTTTTTTTTCCTTTTAAAATTAGTTTCAAAATAAATATTTTATAATTTAATTTAACACTACTTATATATTATAAAAATGTTCTCATGTATATTAGAAAAATATTTATTTAAAAATAATACAAATAACAACATAAAAAGTTACACTTAAAAATAGATATGAATACTGATTTACGAATTAAATAAGACAAACCATTTTTAATAAAGAAATATAAAATCAGAATCAACACAATTTTTAATAAAAATTTTTTTTTTAAAAAAAAGTAAAAATAAATATGGATATTGATTTCGAAATTAAATAAGACAAATAATTTTTAATAAATAAAATATAAAATTAGAATCAAAATCAAAATCAACACAACTTTTAATAAAAAAATATACATTTAAAAAAAAATTATGAAACCTTCTTTTCGAAATTAAAAAATCATATAAAAAAAAAAAAAGATCATTGGATGATCGTCCAAGGCTTCTCGTCCAAGGGATGACTCCCTTGGACGAGACGCTCGTCCAAGGGAATCAGGGGGAACTTCCCCCTTCCTTTTATTTTTTGTTTTTTAGTTAATAATTATTGGCAAAGTAAAAATTTCAATTGAGAGGGATAATTTAGTAAATTTACAATGAAATAAAGGGGGTGGAATGTGTCAGTTGTGTTAGAGGGGGTGAGATGATCAATTTTCTAAAGCAATTATGGGCCTTTCATATGATTTCCGTAAAGTAAAATATCTTCATATATTTTACTGGAAACAATAATTTTTTTAGAAAATATTTTTTTTCATCTGCATAAATCCAAATGACCTAAATCAGTTGAAAAAAAATCAAACTTGGGTTGTAAAATTTTAGACCCACATAAAATTTTGTTAATTTTATACAAATATAATTGAGAAAGAATTTAAAGATCAGGATTTCTGGATGCTATTCATGCGGGTCTGGATTTGCACGACTCAGATTCATAATTTTCTTAATTTTATATACATATAATTGAAAAAAAAATTTATGGATTTCTATATCTGGTCCGGATATGCCCAGATCCATATCCAAACGGGTCTAGATTTTCGGGACCCAAGTCCAGAATTTTCATACAAGTATAATTGAAAAAATAAAAAAAGCAAAATCAGATTTTCGGATCAGGACTTGGTATACCTGAATTCGGATCCACATGGGCTTGGAATTCTAATATCCGAGTCCATAATTTTATTAATTTTATACAAATATAGTTGAAAAAATAAAAAATAAATCAGATTGTTAGATTCAATCTAAGTATACCCAGATCCGGATCCTCGAGGGTTTGAATTTCCAAGACATGAGTTTATGATTTTATTAATTTTATACAAACAAAATAGAAAAGATTAAAAAAATTAGATTTCTAGATTCGAGCATGTTATACCTGGATACGGATCAACGGGGTTCAAAATTTTATGACCTTAATCCTTAATTTTATTAATTTCATACAAAATTTTTTTGAAAAAAATAAAAAATGGATTTTTGTATCCGATAATCTTGGATCCATATATACGCTAGGGTGAAGTTTTGATACTTAGGTTTAGAATTTTATTAATTTTATTCAAATTTATACCTGCATCCAGATTCGAATATTTTTTTTCATGGATCTGGATACATACTAAGATCCACCAAAACACATCAGGACTCGGATAAATACAAATTCGAGTCCAATCCAGATTTTGTCATTTTTTGACGTGAGCTATGAAAATTTTGGATAAAAAGAAAAAAAATCAATAAAATGACTTACGAATTCGTATTTCATAAGTTGTTTTTCCGAAAAATTACTTGCGAATTCTTATTGTCAATGGAAAGTTGGAGATTCTCAATTGGGTTTGCTCGTGTTAGGTTTCATAGCAAATGCAGAAGCGATCAAATAAAACATATTTTGATTTATTTAAACCCAATTAAGTCATGGATCAAGATTTTGAAACTTTTAACAAAAACACATCTCATGAAATCACATATGAAACACACACTTTACATTAAATTAAATCATACATTATACAATGAAGTCTTCATTGATATTAAAAAAATCCACCAAATGCTCCAAGTGTAACACCTCTAGAATGTACACACGGATTCATTCAACGAACGAAATAAAACTCTTGTTGGGATCTTGACAAGGATTCAAGAGCCTCTCTCTAGCACTATGTTTTATCTTTTCAATCTTTCGTATGTGAGTGTAACACCAAATAATGAAGTAAGACCTCATTTATATAGGGTCAAAAACCCTACAGAGATGATGATAAATTCAATTTGAATTTATTTAGGATTTTTTAATCCTAATCTCTATCAAATTTGGATAAATTCAATTTTAATTCATCTAGGATTTGTTAATTCTAATCCTTATCAAACTTTAGTTAGTTAAATAGATAATTAATTAATTAACTAATTATTCTTTAGCCCATTTAGGGTGCTAGCCCACTTGGGGTCCAAATTAACTAATTAACCCATGATTAATTTCTATAATCTTGGAATATATAATTATCATTATATTTAATAATTATTTTTTGGGGCATAACGTCCTACAAACTCCCATATACACCAACAATAATCACTATTAGATCTTAATCCAATTAAGAATTCCAAGATTGAATTAAGAAGTTAAGTCTAACTTAAACTCTTTAGGAAATCCCAAATAACTTATTAACACTTTAATAAGATAATCACAATTCCATTCGTTTCAGTAAACCATTTAGTGTGTGACTTGTCTAGGTTCAGTTATCGATTGACAATGATGCAAACACTAACTTTTTGATATTTTCTTCATAGTAATGAAGTGTCACAGACCATGAGTGACACATATCAGTATGGCATATCCTCAATCAATGAATGAAGTAAAATTGAATGAACGTGTAAAATGATGCAATTCAAACATGTCACCTTATTCCTTCTGATGTTGTATTCTGATCAAGTGCGGACCATGGTATAGTCAAGTCCTTTGCTTGATCCAATAACTTGGATCCATATGAATGTGAAAATTATGTTTTATGAAACTATTCATAAAACTTTAAGTGTTTTGGCCAAAAACTTCCTTCACATTTTTTGATCCATTGGAACACTCAAACTCACAATATTTAAGTCATCGGATCCCTTTTGGAATACACATCAACCTTCATACATAAGTAGCTTATGACTAACGAGTACTAAACATCATATATGATTATCCTGACGATAAGGTACTAAAGAACCATAAGCATCCACATATAAGATATGATCGCAACTTTAGGTCAAAGGATAAAGTGACACTAATGCATATAACGAAGATCATTGACTGATAATATTATACCCATGCGATCCTTTGTTTGACAGTCACATTTAGTGTTTCACTCTCTACTGATACACCTATTATTTGTGCTCTACTGACATGAGACTCATCATCCAACTATTAACATCTTATGTTAATCAATGAAAGCACCAAATAGTACTGATCTTGTGATGTCATTGCCCCACATTGATATCCCATTAAATTATGAATATTTTAAAATAATATTATTTTAGAAATAGTATTGGCTCTCATATTCTCAAACTCTTTTAGAATAATACTTTTCAATATTGTTTAGGGATTTTACACAACTTATAATCAATAGATGAACATGATGTGCAAATAAAATGCTAATTTTATTGAAAATTAATAAACCTTACAAATAACATCTTCTGCTATAATCTTTTACATCTATCAATAGGCATTATATCATACTTTCTAACAAACTCTAATTCAACTAAAGCCAATCATTATGATATTATATACCCATCTTCTCAAAATGATGATCAAGTTGTCATTGAGTCATAGGCTTAGTGAGTGGATCAACAATATTATCTGCTAGCAGTGTCTTATGCATGATGATTTGACCATCTCTAATATATTATCTAATAATATGATATTTGCGCTGAAAATGTTTGGATTTTTTGTGAGACTTTGGTTCTTTGGCTTGTGATATAGCCCCATTGTTATCGCAATATAGAGAAAATGTATTTTCAATGGAAGGAACAACACCAAGTTCTGTTATAAACTTTTTCATCCAAATTGCTTCATTTGCTACTTCTGAAGCTACTATATACTTAGCCTCTGTAGTAGAATTATTTGTAGTAGTTTGTTTGACACATTTCCAACTTACTGCTCCTCTATTACATAAGAATATAAATCTAGATTTGCACGTTTTATCATCTATGTTTGATTGAAAATTTGAGTAAGTGTACCCTTTTGGAGTTGTGGAGTGGTCATAAAGCTAGTTTACAATATTTCCTGCATATATGGGTGTCCATCATATGTGCTGAAGAATAAGGCTACAAAGTTGGAGCCATGTTCTCAAGTGTGTTTATTTGTAGGCTATCTTAAAGAGATTAAGAGTGGATTCTTCTATAGTCCGGAAGATAATAAAGTGTTTGTATCAACAAACACTACATTTATTGAGTATGACTATATGAGGGAATTCAAACCTCAAAGTAAAGTGTTACTCAATGAGTTACTTGCTAGTATGACTATGTGTGACTATGTGTTTATGGGAATCCGAATCAGGGTAGGTGTATTGGTCTTAACCTGAGACTTGCATCGATAATACTTGCGACAATCAGTACGCTTTGGTTTTGGTCATCCGGGGCTTTAACAGGTCCGGTGTACGCCTCTTCTGGGTATACTGAGAATCGTAGTGTATTGGGTGTGATGTCAAGATGGAAGTATCACTTTAGTCATATGGAGATGATGATCACACAGGGATACAGAACTAGTACTCTTAAATGCTGCAGCTATCGGGATAGTATGACTAGGTCATGATTATCCGATTACAGAAACTAGTTGCTAGTGATCCGATATATGCTTCATACGGGGCAGACACAATTCCAGCCTTAGGCCTAACATGTAACATATGATATTGGATCGTAATATGCAATACTTAGTATACTACGCCTGATACAGATTACATATATTCCATGTTAAATATATTTCTGGAGAATTGGGTAGGCATGGTGCTTTGCTAGAAACCAACCATGTCTTGTAAATCGGTAAGAACGTGGTACCGGGTACGCACGTGTTCGGATAGTCCGATAACCGTATTTACTGCCAACATATCCAGGGATCTCTTGGGTCACTTCCCAAAGATTCACCGATGACATTTGACTCGAACAGAATTAATATGGTATTAATTATGAGAGCGAAAACTAATCTGGGATTAATTACGGCAATAATTTATCTGGGATTAAATTCGTCTAGAAGAGAGAACGCGATTAATTTAGAATTAATCGGTAAAATAAATTTAATAGTTAAATTGGATTTTTCTATTTAATTTATTTAATTGGGGTAAAATAATATATCGGATATATTAATTGAAATTGGATTTCAATACGGAATTAAAATTGGATTTTAATCCAAGTGAACGAATTAATTTGGAATTAATTCGTAAGCGACTTTCGTAATAATTTTGCTAGGCATTATTATTTAATTAAATTGGATTTAATTAAGTAGCGACAGAAAATTCGTTTAGTTGGATTAAACGAACCGGGCCCAAAGTGTGTTGTGTAAGCCAACTAGATTTGGAATTAAATGGGTAGGACCCATGCCTTACATCACTAGTCACTATTGGTGATGGAAGTAGTTGGCAATTTAAAAGGCAACTTTAACACACAATAAACACATGTTTTTGAAACAAGTAAACACAATTTTTTGGAAGGTTGGGAACTATTCATCTTCTCTCATTTCTTACCAAAAACTGTGAGCCATCTCTCTCCCCTTGTAAATTTTGTTGCAAAATTTCAAGCAAGCTAGCACTTCAAGAGTTAAAAGAATGTGATAGGGAAACTCACCATTGAGTTTGAAGCTCAATATTAAGCTTGGAGCTTCTACAACCAAAAAGTTTTGAACTTCAACCGATCAATGTGAGTATTTCCACTACTTATTTTGATTTATTCACACTAGAATCATGTTTAGAATCCTTGGGCAGGTCTTAGAGACACTAACATACCATACATTGATTATACTTGTTACTTATCTATAAGCCTAGAACTCCCATATTTACCCATCTGGCGTCGACTCGAGTTTCTTGTTTCACCTCACTCTTGATCCTCATTCCAACTATTGGTGATACTATTTCTTATTATGAACCTTCTCTAGAGTCATGCTCTCTAAAATACTCTACTATATCGTCTTTGTTGCTTAACTACCTTAAGTCGTTACTTTTCTCAAAGACCTATTATATTCCCTCTTGTTTTTCCTCTTTAAGAAGCTTACCCTGCTACATAAATTTCTTTTTTTATCTCAGTTCCTTAAACTTCTCTCATCTTTACTCTCATGGAGACTATATCAACTTCATCTGCTTAAGATATTTCTACTAAATTTTTGGTTTAGGTACTGCTCTTAATCTATTTCTTCCGACTCAGTACAATAAGACTCTCTAAGAGTTATCTACTATATTTCTGGGAATCGCTCTCTCTGGTCCCCTCGTGCTCTTGAGCCGTAACTCCCTTAAGGGTCTCCAATACAATGATGATTTCTATATATGACTTGAATCACCATGACTTTAGACTATCATATCTCATGTTTCTTATCTATGCTCCGTTGAACTCAATGGTTCGGCTCCCTAGCTGTCTCATGGCCTATGTATTTTGTCTGATGCTCTTCTTTACTTGTTCTTCTTTTTATTGGGCTCTAAGTTAAGGGGTTAACAGACGTACTCCATCGAGATCTATGAATACACTTTTCTGTTATTTACTTAGGCTCGGTGATGTTTTGGTTAAGTGTTTATTTACTTACTAGAGTCGAGGCTACTGGAAAGAAAAATACCATACCTTCTGTTGGGACTCACAACTTTTATCAACTATCCTGAGGTCTTCCTTTATATTTTTACCTTCAAGCTAAACCTCTAATACTATATCTATTGAACTCCATTGTCACTATCTGTGTCATTCTTGTTTATTTCCATATCTCATCTCTTGAATTTATGTCATGTTGCCGAAGTTAGCGATGTTTCACTCTTATGGGCCATTTTCTAAATCTCTGCTCTTTGCTCTTGCTATAAGCTATAACCATGCCTTTTAATCTCATTGTTCGCACTGGGTATTCCTGTTAACTCTTGAGTATCTCTGATCTCACGTGTTTTATCTTTTTAAACTTACACAGATTTTATACTGACATATCTATGGGTTTCTCTTATGTTTGGTCTATTCTGCGGACTTTTACTAGTACTGCAAGCCTTGTGCTGACTTGCCTAGGTTCTTGGACTACACTAGGTTCTCTCCTTTCTAACTTCATAGGCTTTCTTGGGCATTTTTTATGAGTGGTCTATCTTCTCATGTCTTCGGTTTCTACTTTAGGAAAAACTCTCATCGGGCTTTCTTAAGGTTATTCTTATCTAAGCTGGGAAAGGATGAGGCAATCATTTATGTCTTGATGGTTATCTTTGTCCTTGTTCTGGTACTCTGTGTCCTGGTAGAGTCTATTACTCATATAAGGTAGGTATGAAATAAATTCCGTCAGGACCATTTCTTTGACTGATATAGCTAAGAGATGTAGATCGAAACCTTATTTACCAGATTCTTAAATTAAGGCAGTTAATCCTCTCTGTTTACAATCTTTTCTTATTGGTATGTGAGCCTGGGTTAGGGATCTAAAGTCTCCACACATTTATTGGTATTTCTTGTCTATTGAAACTTCCACGTCTAGTCTTGAGTTCTTGCTTCTTTTATCTTTCCGTCTATCCTTTGTTACTCGGGAGACTTGCCATCTATACGAGGTACTTAAGGCTATTGATTCTACTTGAAGGAATTTTCTGATCAATTAAGAAATCTTTGTAGGAAGAAAGGAATCTTACTCAAGTTTACTTCAACATTATACTTTGGTTCGGGCTTACTTTATTTTCTTTATTACTAAGGTTTTGTACTTTCTTATTTATCTATTTCTATATCTTTACCTCTAATTACTTCTGATTGCTTAAACATCTGCGTTTTTATCCTTTACATTTCTTTCTAGATTTTTCTTTCTCTTTCTACTTCCCTGGGTGGGTATCCTTAGGATTTTCCTATCTCGTTCTGTCTCTTTACTTTTCTTGTCTCTGGCTGCTTAAACATCTATGCATATTTCCTTACTTCTTATAGCTTTCTCTTCCCACCCTATAAGGTAAATTTTCTTAGTACCGTATTTTCTGATTTTATAACTAAATTTGAACTTATATTAATAGTTCAGGATGATTTCAGAATGATCTTCAAATAATATAATTATTTCAAAGGAAATATACTTAAATAGCTCCGGAATTTTTACTAACGTGTCTATAGAACTTTGAGGACGTACTCGAGTATCAGATACTAGAGAGGTAGTGCCTCGTATACATGTATCCCAGACATACTGTGTATACCAGACCCCAACACTCTGCCCACTGCAGTCACTGACTCCCTAGACCATGCTCTGATACCATCTTTCTAACATCTCCGATCCGGGAGATGCTACCGGCATGGAATAAGCCGTATTATCCCCCTGATCCACTAACTTTCTTACTAAGAACAACTCTAATACTCTTTCTCATTCTAAAATCTTATGCATGGGACCGTTGCCCAAACTTGACAACATGAAGTGCAAGTTCAACATTAATAACTGTATACTCAATAACACTTGCTTTTATAACTTTATAGTTATACATTTTAACTTTATACAACGACTGACATAATGTCAATGACTGATAGATGACTTCTCTTTGACTCTAACTGGACTATCTCTCTCTAACCTGACCTGATGGACCAAACCCTCTAGTGACTACCATCAGTATCTATCCTCTCGAGCTCGTCCTTCGGGAATATCAGTAAAACAGAGAAACTGAGAGTGAGGGGTTAGACCGTTTGAACGATCTAAGTGAATGGATGATTTAAAACGAAAACTGAAATATTATTATAAAAAATACTTGGTTCTAAAACCAAAGTCCTTACAGGAAACAACCTTATATGAAAACTATTTTCTTGTCTAAAAACCCTGAAACTCTTTTTTCTGAAAATTCTTTTATAAAACTTATCTTTTTGAAAGTCTCTTATAAATATGTTGTTTCTGAAAACTTTCCTTTTTAGAAAACTTCTTTCTCTAAAAACTATCTCTGAAATCTGTATCCGAAAACGGTTTCTGTAAACTGATCTCTGTCTCTAAAAACCTGACGTATGGGGGCATTACGTATCACCGTTCCTCTATATGCCTAACTAGAGCCAGTAGTGCAAATCCATGATATTGGGACATTATGCATCGTCGTCCCCCAAAACATGCCACTATTATCCCTGAAACTAGTGGTCCTGGGGCATTACGTATCGCCGTCCCTCAAGCCACTGAACTAGAACTGGGGGTGCAGATCTATACTACCCTCCAAGATCTGAATCTAGGATCTAGGGACATCTGTCATCCATAGTCCTAAACTAGGATCTGGAGGTGTTACGTATCGCCGTCCCCCAGTCCTCTACATGTGCACATATCATCCGTCAATTCCATGTCTGTATCAAGTTATATACTGAGGTGGGTTTTTCCCCAATGCCTCAAAAATCATAAATCTCAAGCTTTTAAAATTACTTTTTCTAAAATATTTCTTAAAACATACTCTTTTATGAAATAACTGTGATAAAACCGGCTAACGCCTTAAAAACAAAAAGTAAGTCTGATACGAACAATAACATAACGGAAGTCAACTTAAAAGAAAAATATATATTCACTGTTTTGAAATTTGGTTGATGTTATGCCACTTGTTGAAGGGAATTGCGGTTCCTGCGATGATTTATAATTAAGAAACCCAGTTAGAATATAAGTTGTGGAATATGCTTCGGAACTAGGTTAAATTTATCCATTTGAACACTTGTTATCACTTCAAGGCATATGATATCTATATTACGATGTAATGTATGTATGCGAGCTAATACGAGACCCTTAGGGTGGCCTCTAACATGCTAGGGAGAGATTAGGATGAACTAAAACTGATTTGGGAAAGTTTTGGGTCACGCGTCGCGACACTCACAATTCCAAAAATGAATTCCTAAAAATTTCCAGTGCGCATCGCGACTCCAGTAGCTAATCTACATAAATTCCTAGTGCGCGTCAGAATGCGAACCCTTGCTAGTCGCGACGCGGGCCTATTTTCCAGGATTCTAAACTTGCTTCCTCAAGTCTTCCTTACCCAAACACAACCCATCTCAATACTTCAACTTCACATATTCTAGACCATCATTTCATAATCAACAACTTTTTCATCCCATAGTTCTCAAATTACCTAAAATCTAAGATGTCCATGAATTGGCCATTTCATAATACAATTAGTTTCCTATTTTATTATCCACCTAAATGCAATCATTTACATGCCAATAACACTAGCAAAGCATAAATAAAAATCAAAACTCTATATTTCAAGTTTGGGTCAAGACTTTTTTGTTGGGTTTCTAAAGTGTCCCAAGATCAATTTAAGCAAGAAATCATATGAATACTCAAAGGAGAAAAGCGGAAATAAACTCACATTGAGCGGATTTTGGATGCGTTGATAACAGAAATTTTGCCTTTGAGAAGTCCTCCAAGATCTCCTCTTTGAAGTTGAATCCAAGCTCCAAGCTTTGATGTTGATTCCAAGCTTAAGGGATTAGTTTCCCTATCACCTTATATGATTCCTTGGTGTGCTAGCACTTGGAGATTTTGCAACAAAATCATCTTAGTTCCTTCCTTGAAGCTCTTGTCCAAGAAGAAAATTGGGAGGGAAATATTTTCTCAAAGTGGGCGTGAATGAGAGAGAATGAAAGATGAAGTTAGGTTGACTTGTTTTGATTTCAAAATAAAAATGATGATATACCAAAAATTTGGTAATAAGTCAATCATTCCATCAACTTGAGTGTAAGGCAAGCCACCACCAACTCACCAAATACAATCACCAAAAAGGTGCATAAAGTGACAAATGATGTGACATGTAGGCCTCACTTGATTCAAAATACGAGTGGGCCCGCAACACATCCCGGGCTCGGGTTCGTTAATTCCGAATTAACGAATTTTCCGTTGCGACGTAATTAAATCAAATTTAATTAAATAATTATTCCTGGCAAAATTACTATTCATGTCGCTCGCGAATTAATTCTAAATTAATTCGTTCGCCCGAATTAAAATCTAATTTTAATTCCGTTATGAAATCTAATTTCATTTAATATATCAAATATATTATTTTATCGATTAATTCCAAATTAATCGTTCTCTCTCTTCAAATCGTATTTTATCCCAGATAAAATCTCTCTGTAATTAATCCCAGATTAATTATGTTCGAATCATACGTCATCGGTGAATCTTCGGGAAGCGACCCATGAGATCCCTGGATATATTGGCAGTAAATCCGGTCGTCGGACTATCCGAACACGTACGTACCTAGTACTATGTTTTTACCGATTTATGAGACATGGTTGGCTTCTAGTAAAGCACCGTGCCTACCCAATTCTCCAGAAATATTCTTAAAGGAATATATAATCTATGTCAGGTGTAGTATACGTAGTATTGCGTATTACGATCCAGTATCGGATGTCACATGCAAGGCCTGAGGCTGGAATAGTATCTGCCCCGTACGAAGCATACATCGGATCACAAGCAACTAGTCTCTTTAATCGGATAATCATGACCTTGTCATATTATCCCGATGGTTGCAACCCATTAGAGTACCAGTTCTATATCCCTGCGTGATCATCATCTCCATATGACTGAAGTGATTCTTCCGTCTTGACATCACACCCAATACACTACGATTCTCAATAAATCCAGAAGAGGCGTACACAGAACATGTTAAAGTCCTGTTCGACCAAAACTGAAGCGTATTGATTGTCGCAAGTACTAGCGATGCAAGTCTCAGGTTAAGACCGAATACACATACCTTGATGCGGATTCCCATAGACACATAGTCATACTACCAATGGGATTCCGCGGGGTCTATCCAGAGCGAAGCTGTTTCCGTACTATCGGTAAACACAACCTCCTATCACACTTGCATAAGTATCCAATACTAAAATATATGAGAACTATGCCGTTACGTTTCCATAACACGCACAAATGCAATACTAGTCTATTCCGCATTATCGATGTCCAGTCTCGATAATACTACGACTAGGGATATTTAATGATTAAACCTTTATGGATTGATATTGTCTCATATCTAATAATCCAGAACTAATCATAATGACTTTTATCACTTAGATATTTAAGTAATCAAATCACAAAATGATAAAATGTAATTTCATTGTCACATAGTTAATTTTTACAAAAACCACAATGTCTTTTACAAATAGTGATGCTATGGGTCATAATTGTCCAACATTCTCCTAAAACCACAATGTCTTTCATCGCACTGACATTCATTGTCATATAGTAAAGGACAATGAATGTCAGTGCGCTCCCACCAATTTTTTTATATACACAAGGATCATCCTCGTTTTGAACGAAATCATATTCTTTATGATCTCATCAAAATGTTGGTTCTAAGAACGCGATGCTTGCTTCATTCCATAAATGGATCGATTTAACTTACAAACCTTGTTTGTAAGTCTGGTACGACAAAATCGTCAGGCTGTTGCATATAAACATCCTCTAAAAGGTTTCCGTTAAGGAAATCGGTTTTGACGTCCATCTACCATATCTCGTAATCGAAATATGCAGCAATAGCAAGCATTATCCGAATGGATTTAATCATAGCAACGGGTGAAAATGTTTCATCGTAATCGACACCATGTCGTTGATGACACCCTTTCGCTACAAGCCTAGCTTTGTACGTTTGTATGTTGCCATCCATGTCAGTCTTCTTCTTGAAGACCCATTTGCAACCAATAGGCTTTACGCCTTCTGGTGCATCAACCAGTGTCCAAACTTGGTTGGTGTACAAGGAATCCATTTCGGAATTCATGGCATCTTTCCATAAACCGGAGTCGATACCTTGTATCGCTTCCTCATACGTAGTCGACTCGTCTTCCTCAATAAGATTAATATCCACATAAGGTGAGATCAGAAACCCATACCTCTCATGTTGTTTTCTGACTCTCTCCGACCTACGTGGTTCTTGTGTATTTGAAGATTGTGGTACAGTCTCATCCCTGATGGACTGTTCATGTTCCGTTAAGAATTCTGTGCCAGGAACAGTATCACTCCGATTTTCAACGAGTTCTACTTTCCTCCCACTTATCACTGTATTTAGGAATTCCTTCTCAAGAAATACCACATGTAGAGCAACAAATGCTTTGTTCTCTTGTGGGTGATATAAGTAATATCCTTTGGTTTCCCTACGATATCCTACAAATAGGTATTTATCCGATTTGGGTTCTAGTTTGGTACCTTCCAAACGTTTGACGTATGCCCAGCAACCCCAAATCTTCAGGAATGAGAAACCCGGTTTCTTTCCTGTCCATATTTCATACGGAGTCTATTGAACAGACTTTGACGGAACCTTATTCAAAAATAAGTATTGCACTGTTCAATGCATACCCCCAGAAGGAAATAGGTAGCTCTGTGAGACTCATCATAGACCTTACCATGTCTAACAAAGTTCAGTTTCTCCGTTCGGACACACAGTTTAATTGCGGTGTTCCTGGAGGAGTCCATTGTGAAAGAATACCATATTCTTTCAAGTAATCAAGAAACTCATTGCTTAAGTATTCACCACCATGGTCCGACCGTAATGTCTTAATACTTTTACCGGTCTGTTTTTCGACTTCGTGTCGAAACTCTTTGAATTTCTCAAAGGTTTTTGACTTATGTCTCATAAGATACACATAACCATAACGCGATGCTTCATCCGTAAAGGTTACGAAGTATTCATATCCATCTCTAGCCTGGCTAGACATGGGCCCACATACGTCACTATAAACCAGGGCTAACAGTTCGGTAGCACGTGCACCCTTTCTGCTAAAAGGTGTTTTAGGCATTTTGCCTAATAAACAAGATTCACAGACGTCATATGAATTAGGATCAAATCCGTCCAAGTACCCACTCTTCGAAAGTGTCGATATACGTGTCTTGTTTATGTGTCCCAGACGACAATGCCACATATAAGTTTCATCATTGTTACTTACTTTAAGCCTTTTGCTTGTTACATTATATGTTTGAGATTGATTTATATTCAAAATATAAAGACCATTATTTACATCAGCAGTGCAAATCTCCATATCATTTTTATACATAAAACACCTAGTGTTTCTAAATACAAAAGTATACCCACATTGGGCTAACATAGATACATAAATAATATTCCTAGTCAAACTAGGTACATAATAACAGTCTGTAAGTTTAAGTACATGCCCCGAGGGCAGTTCCAAAACAAAAGTGCCAACGGCCAAAACGGTGACTCGTGTCTCATTTCCAACTCGGAGGTCAATCTCTCCTAAGGCCAGTCTTCTGCTAATCTGCAGATCATGCACATCAGTACATATATGAGTACCACAACCAGAATCAAAAATCTAATTTTTAAAACTAGTAGTAGACATGTTTATTTCTATAATAAATATACCTGAAGCCGGTGCCTTGCCCACTTTGATTTCCTTCATGTGTGCCTTGTACTCGCGGCAGTCACGCTTCCAGTGACCCCGCTTGCCGCACTGCAGACATACATCTTGGGATTTGTCCTTACCCTTCCCTGAAGGTTTTGACAATTTGGCCTTGCCTTTCTTCTTCTTCTTCTTCTTTACACCTCTAGTCGCCTTGGGCCAAGCCCTCGGAGTCTGAGATGTTGAAGCGAAGTGCGCCTCACGCTTCTTGCCCTTTAGGAGCTCTTTTTCTACTTCGCGCAGTGTGGACATCAACTCTCCAAGAGTTTATTCTTGGTTCATCATATTGTAGTTCATGATGAACCCACTCCAAGTGTCGGGGAGAGACTATAAGATCAAATCTACTGAAGTCTCAGCCTCGAAGACAATGCCCATTTGTCCCAGCTGCTCAATGTCAGCAATCATCTATGACACATGGTGCTCAACAGACGTACCCTCTGACATGCGAACGCGGAAGAGCTTCTTCTGCAACTCATATCTTTATGATCTAAGATTAGATCGGTGAAGATCATGCAACTTCTCCTTCATCTCATAGGGATCCAATCCCTTGTTCTGACGACGGAATTGCGGAGTCATAGCAGCAAGCATTACCGATTGAGCAGTCGAGTTGTCATTAGTATGAGTCTTCCAAAGCTCTAGCTCAAGCAACTGATCAGGTCGGGGCTTAGGCCCAAGAGGTCTCTCTATAGTGTAGAGCAACTTCTCGGATCCTAAGACAATCCTGAGATTCATGTCCCAATCTTGAAAGTTTATGCCATTAAAGACATTATCGCCTATGATAATATCTCCAATGCTTAACTTTCCTGTCATATTAATCGCAATAGTCAAACTATTCAATTAACGATGTAGGGTACAGTCTAACTGTTACAAGAAAAATAATAAAATATTAGTCCAACTAATAAATATAATTGACGAAATAATTTGAAAACGCATAAAGCTAAGTATTTGAATGAAATTGCAAATTCAATACTAGCCTCCCACTATTTTTCGACGAGCCTCTAACCCTCTGTTGAGTACTCGGGAAACCTAGTTTCCTAGTGGGCTAGGATCCCGTTAAATAACACACAATCTTGACTTTGGTCAACAAGCTGTATGATATTTAACTAGGTAGATCTCTAAGATTAATTGGATCTCATCCAATTTCTAGTTCCGGTAGGTAGACCTCCAAGTCCGAAATATATACACAATATATATGCCAATATATCCAATATATTTCCCTAACCTTTTCCTCTGAATCAACTAAGCCTTGGCTTTGGCACAACAAGCTTAATGATTCCAGTTAAGCGGAACACATTGACTTTGGAAAGCTTCGTAATCGATGTCGATGGACAAGAAGTGATCTTGACTTTGGCCAAACAATCACAACTTGGACAAGACATACGATATGGAACAAAGCCTTCATGATTCAAACACATCCGCGATGGACAAAAGGTCTTGACTTTGGGCAACAAACCAATGCCAATCTTGGATCTTGAGTAAGAATCACTCAATGGAAGGAAAACGCTTAATATTTATTGAGGGTTTTTCACGTAAATTGGCAACCAATTTATTATCTTTGATTAGGTCTCATCATACACCCTTAAGCATGCATTCTAAAAGCATAATAAGGCGCGGTAAATAAATTAATAATGATATGCGGATGGATATTTCACAGATTGTTCCTAGAACAAATCACTCTATTTCCTCTCCCCGACTAGCACTATTCTAACTTCTACCCAATTACATAATACAATTAAAGAAACCTTATTAACATTGAAGGGAATTAGATGAGAAGAGAATTACAAAGAATCGAGAGATAAGGCTGGACACGCAAGTCCAATTTAATAAATTCTAAATTTACAATAATTTCCAAAATTGCCTTTTCCCTTCTAATATCCATCTGATATACATTATTCATTCAACACATCCATGTATTCACACAAAGCATGTTATTCAATCAATCTAATCCAATTAATTAATCTTTGAATAAAGTGATCATCCAATGTTCAAACAATGATTTGATTTGCGCGAGTCCAACTCATTTAAGAATAAGTACTCAAAGTACGAATTCTTGAATTATATCGAACTACAATTTAAATCTAATTTAATTTGTATTCAATACTAGTTCTATATTTAATTCCAAATTAAATAATTACACTTTTAAATGCGTCTTTACGACTTAGATTCCAAATCTAATCTAAATGGGTCTCAAAGCCCAATTAACATCCAATGTCATTTAATTAAAGTCCAATGGGCTTTCAATTAATTTCTTAAGGAATGGACTTTGGTCAATATGGGTCAAACCCAAATACCAAAGCCCAATTGAGGAATCACCATATTTGCCAAGAAACCAATTTCGGCCCATTAGGCCCAATTAAACATTAAAAGGCTCATTTGTTATATTTGGACTTAATGGAATGGTTTAGGCCTAATTTGGATCCAATCCAATTGTCCTAAACCAACTTGGCCCAACCAAGCCCATTAGGCCCAAATACAACATTATAAGCCAAATTCTAAATTAAGCCCACTTAATTAAATTCTAATTTTCCAAATTTCAAAATTTAATTAATTAAAGTGTATTGCACTAATTAATTATCTAAATTAACATTTCCAAAACATCAATTTAATTAATTAATCATGCATATTCATCATCAATACATGTCCAACATTATTGTTACAAAATCATCTCATTTCCATGCTATAAAGCTCACGACATTTGTAGGGATTTTATATCCGATTCCGATTTCAATCCTATTGAATGTCAAATCAATATATCCATGTCTTTAGTCTCATCCAATGATCAAAAAAACAAAAAATACCATGACTTTAGGGAACATATACATTCGGCCAAGGCACAAAAAATGGGGAAAATTAATCCAATTAATTTATCTTCAAATTGATCATGCATAACTCCAAGTTATCAACATTCAAGCATACTCAAACAAACATTTGATTAAAAAAATGCTCAAATCAATTTACCCAAATTTTAGTATATAAACCCTAATCATATTTCATGCTCAAATAGGCTTCATGATACCATTGTTGGGTTTCTAAAGTGTCCCAAGATCAATTTAAGCAAGAAATTGTGTGAATACTCAAAGGAGAAAAGCGGAAATAAACTCACATTGAACGGATTTTGGATGCGTTGATAACGAAAATTTTGCATTTGAGAAGTCCTCCAAGATCTCTTCTTTGAAGTTGAATCCAAGCTCCAAGCTTTGATGTTGATTCCAAGCTTAAGGGATTAGTTTCCCTATCACCTTATATGATTCCTTGGTGTGCTAGCACTTGGAGATTTTGCAACAAAATCACCTTAGTTCCTTCCTTGAAGCTCTCGGCCAAGAAGAAAATTGGGAGAGAAAATTTTTCTCAAAGTGGGCGTGAATGAGAGAGAATGAAAGATGAAGTTATATTGACTTGTTTTGATTTCAAAATCAAAATGATGATATACCAAAAATTTGGTAATAAGTCAATCATTCCATCAACTTGAGTGTAAGGCAAGCCACCACCAACTCACCAAATACCATCACCAAAAAGGTGCATAAAGTGACAAGTGATGTGACTTGTCATGTGACATGTGGGCCCTACGTGATTCAAAATACGAGTAGCCCGCAACACATCCCGGGCTCGGGTTCGTTAATTCCGAATTAACGAATTTTCCGTTGCGACGTAATTAAATCAAATTTAATTAAATAATTATGCCTAGCAAAATTACTATTCACGTTGCTCGCGAATTAATTCTAAATTAATTCGTTCGCCCGAATTAAAATCTAATTTTAATTCCGTTATGAAATCTAATTTCATTTAATATATCAAATATATTATTTTATCGATTAATTCCAAATTAATTATTTTCTCTCTTCAAATCGTATTTTATCCCAGATAAAATCTCTCCGTAATTAATCCCATATTAGTTATGTGTTGGGTTTTCTAGGTCAAACCAAGATCAAATAAGCAAGAAATCATATGAATACAACAAAGTAAGAATGCGGAAAATACTCACTTTGATCGGATTTTGGATGCGTTGAAAACAAAAATGCGCTCATTGAAGTTTCGGCCAAACCCCTTTGAAGTTGATCTCCAAGCTCCAAGCTTTTAGTGATGAGATTCCAAGCTCAAGGATTGGTTTCCCTAACACCTTAGATGATTCCTTGAATATGCTAGCAATGGAGAAAATTGCAACAAAAATCCCATTGATCTTCCTAGTGACTCTCGGCCAAAGGAAAAATAGAGAGAAAAAATGGCTCAAAGCCGTGAGCATAAGTGAGTAAAAGAGAGTGAATGACTTATGTTTTGTTTCAAAAAAAATTACACATCAAATCCAATCCAATATTTGGTATATGCTTTTCTAAAAAGCTAAAACAAATTTGGAGGGAAAATAACATTCAATGCTTCCAACTACTCCCATCACTCAAAAGTGACTAGAAGTCAATCACAAAAAAGTTCACAAGACTTCCATCACTTAAAGTGAATAATGATGTGACTTGTGGGCCCCACTTAAATTCAAAATCCGAGTGGGCCCGCAAACACATTCTGGGCTCGGGTTCGCTAATTTCGAATTAACAAATTTTCTCTTTCGATGTAATTAAATCAAATTTAATTAAATAATTATGCCTAGCAAAATTACTATTCATGTCACTCCCGAATTAATTCTAAATTAATTCATTTGCCCGAATTAAAATCCAATTTTAATTCCGCGTCGAAATCTAATTTTGTTTAATATATCGAAAATATTATTTAATCGATTAATTCCAAATTAATCGTTCTTCTCTCTTCTAATAGTATTTATCCCAGATAAAATCTCTACGTAATTAATCCCAGATTAATTATGTTCGAATCATACGTCATCGGTGAATCTTCGGAAGCGACCCATGAGATCCTTGGATATGTTGGCAGTAAATCCGGTCGTCGGACTATCCGAACACGTACGTACCTAGTACTACGTTTTTAACCGATTTACGAGACATGGTTGGCTTCTAGCAAAGCACCGTGCCTACCCAATTCTCCAGAAATTTCTTAAAGGAATATATAATCTATGTCAGGCGTAGTATACGTTGTATTTCGTATTATGATCCAGTATCGAATGTCACATGCTAGGCCTGGGGCTGGAAATGTGTATGCCCCGTACGAAGCATATATCGGATCTCTGGTAACTAGTCTCTATAATCGGATAAGCATGACCTAATCATATTATCCCGATGACTACAATACATAAGAGTACTAGTTCCGTATCCTACGTGATCATCATCTCCATATGACTGAAGTGATACTTCCATCTTTACATCACACCCAATACACTACGATTCTCAATATACCCAGAAGAGGCATACACAGAACCTGTTAAAGCTCCGGACGACCAAAACCAAAGCACATTGATTGTCGCAAGTCTTAGCGATGCAAGTCTCAAGTTAAGACCAAATACACATACCCTGATTTGGACTCCCATAGACACATAGTCATACTATCAATGAGATTTCGAGGGGTCTATCCAGAGCGAAGCTTTTTCCGTACCATCGGTAAACACAACCTCCTATCACACTTGCATAAGTATCCAATACTTAAATATATGAGAACTATGTCGTTATGCTCCCACAACGCGCACAAGTGCAATATTAGTCTATTCCGCATTTTTTATGTCCAATCTCGATAATACTAAGACTAGGGATTTTTAATGATTAAACCTTAGTGGATTAATACAGTCTCATATCTTATTAATCCGGAACTAATCATATGGACTTTTATCATTTATGTATCTTGGTAATCCAATTACAAATGATAAAAGAGCAATTTCCTTTGTCACATTGTTAATTTATACAACAACACCATGTTCTGTACAAATAGTGATGCTATGGGTCATAATTGTCTAACAATCTCCCACTTGGCCTATATCCAATCACTCAAGTGTTCTACACCTGAACTATGTACATGTCGCTCAAATTTCTGCTGAGAAATAGCTTTTGTCAGCGGATTTACATGGTTATCATCTGATGCGATTTATTCGATCATCACATCCCCACGATGTATGATCCGACGAATCAGATGAAATAATTGAAGTACATATTTGGATCATTGATGAGACCATTAATTCTTTAGCCTGTGCTGTAGCCTAGCTCAGCCGCTAACAGAACTACACCTAATCTAATTAGGATTATTATAGATCCAAAATGCTTCTATTGTTGCCTCGGCTACAACAATATTCCGTTTCTGTTTTTTATTCGGCAACAGTATCTTGCTTGGAAGATTTCCAGCTTACTATTCCGTTATTCAAACTATATAGTACCTTTATTACGACTTATGGTCATTTTTTGTCGATTTGGAAACTTGCAGCGGTGAACCTTGTCACTTCAAGTTCTCCTCCTCCACAGCTTAAGAAAGCATCCTTAGTTCATCTAAGATACTTAAAGATGTTCTTAACATCAATCCAGTGACTATCACTTGGATTGGCCTGATTGTGACTCCTTATGCTCAAAGCATATGAGACACCAGTCACATACATTGTTTCAATGTACGAGGTTCTCGGAGAGTGCCAACAACTTTTAGATCTATCCCAGTAGATCCTTATTCCTAGAATAAAGGTTGTCTCTCCCAAGTAGTCTAGGAGAATTTTCATGAAAACCAAGCTTTCACACCCATTATCATTTGGAATGAATATCATTTCCAAGAAATGACATGTCATCATTATATAGGACAATCATTGTCAGTGCACTCCCATAACCTTCTTATATACACAAGAATCATTTTCGTTTTGAATTAAATCATATACCATTATGATCTTATCAAAACGTTAGTTCCAAGAACGTAATGCTTGCTTCAATCCATAAATGGATCGATTTAACTTGCAAACCTTGTTTGCATGTTTCGGTACGACAAAACCGTCAGGATGTTTATAAACATCCTCCAAAAGGTTTCCATTTAAGGAAAGCGATTTTGACGTCCATATGCCATATTTCATAAATGAAATATGCAGCATTAGCAAGCATTATCCGAATGGATTTAATCATGGTAACAGGTGAAGAAGTTTCGTCTTAGTCGACACTATATCATTGACGATACCCTTTCTGTATAAGCCTAGCTGTATACATTTGTATGTTGCCATTCATGTATGTCTTCTTTGAAGACTCATTAGTACCAATAGGCACAATGCCTTCCGGTACATCAACCAGTGTCTAAACTTGGTTGGTATACATGGAATCCATTTCGGACTTCATGGCACGTTTCCATAATAGGGAGTAGACACCTTGTATCACTTCCTCATACGTAGTCGGTTTGTCTTCCTCAATAAGATTGACATCTACATTAGGTGAGATCAGAAACCCATACCTCTCAGGTTGTTTTCTGACTCTCTCCGACTTACGTGGTTCTTATGTAATTGAAGATTGTGGTACAGTTTCATCCATGATGAACTGTTTGTGTTCCGTTAAGGAATCGATGCCTAGAATAGTATTACTCCGATTTTCATCGAGTTTTACTTTCCTCCCACTTACCACTGCATATAGGTATTCCTTTTAGGAAAACCGCATGGAGAGCAATAATTAAATTGTTCTCTTGTGAGTTGTATAAGTACTATACTTTGGTTACCCTAGGATAACCTACAAATTAGGCACTTATCCGATTTTGGTTTTAGTTTGGTATCATCCAAACATATGCCTAGCATTCCCAAATCTTCAGGAATGAGAAAACCCGGTTTCTTTCATGTTCATATCTAATATGAAATCTGTCTAACAGATTTTTATGGAACTTATTCAAAATAAGTATTGCACTGTTAATATGCGTATCCCTAGAAGGAAAATGGTAGCTCAGAGCTACTCATAATTAACCTTACTATGTCCACAAAGATCGGTTTCTCTGTTCGGACACACACGTCAAAATGAGGTGTTCAGAGAAGAGTCTATATTGAAAGAATATTATACTCTTTCAAGTAATTGAGAAATTTATCGCTTAAGTATTTCCACTACGGTCTAACCGTGACGGTTTAATACTTTAGCCAATCTGTCTGTCTACTTCGTGTCGAAACTCTTTGAATTTATCAAAAGTTTCCGATTTATGTTGCAAAAGAAACACATAACCATAACGCGATGCTACATCCGTAAAGGTTACGAAGTGTTCATATCCACCTCTAGCCTAGCTAGACATGAGCCCACTTATGTCACTAAAACGAGGGCTAACAGATCGGTGGCACTTACACTTTTACCAAGTAAAAGGTATTTTTGCTCTTTGCCTAATAAACTAGATTCGTAGACATTATTTGAATTAGAATCAAATCCGTCCTAGTATCCACTCTTCGAAAGTGTCAAATAAGTCTCATCTGATTAATTCAGTTTGAGCTATTTGTTTTTTGTCATGTCATACGTTTGAGATTTATTTATATTCAAAATATAAATACTGTTATTCACATCTAATGTGTTTATCTCATATCATATTTATAAAATAAAACACTTAGTGTTCTAGAATATAAAGGTATACCTCGCAACGAGTTAAACTTAGATATAGAGATAATGTTTCTAGTCAAACTAGGTACATTTTAACAGTTTCCTAATTTAGGTACATACCCAAATGGCAATTCCTAAACTTAGGTTTCTACGATTAAAATAGCGACTTTCGTCCCGTTTTCAACTCTCAGGTAGATCTCAACTAAAGCCAGTCTCCTGCTTATCAGCATATTCTGCACATCAGTACATGTTTATGTACCACATCTAGTATCAAAATCCAATTTTGAAACTAGTAGTGAACATATTTATGACAAACATGCTTGAAGTCGGAGCCTTGTCCGTCTTCTCTTCCTTCACGTCTGCCTTGTCCATACGGAAATCATGCTTCAGTGACCCCGTTTGCCACATTTTAGGCAGACATCTTGGGATATGTCTTTTGTCTTCCAAGAAGACTGTGATGATTTTGCCTTTGCCCCTTTTAGAAGCTCTGGCTCTGCCTCCTTGAGCATAGTCTTCAACTCTCCAAGAGTTTTCTCTTGGTTCATAATGAACCTGCCACAGCTTTCGGGTAGAGACTATAAGATCAAATCTTTGGTAGTCTCGGCCACGTAGGTAATGCCCAGCTAACCTAGCTGATCGATGTCAGCAATCATCTGCGACACCTAGTGCTCGACAAATGTACTCTCTGACATACATGAGCGAAAGAGCTTCTTTTGCAATTTGTACTTCTAAGATCTAAGAATAGATCTATGAAGATCTTTAATTTCATCATCATGGTACAAGGATCTAATCCTTAATTTTGACGACGGAATTAAAGAGTCATTGCGGTAAGCATAACAGATTGAGCACAAAAGTTATCATCACCATGAGTCTTCCAAAACTCATTCTCCACTATTCGCTCAACTCCGGGCTTAGGCCCGAGATGTCTCTCAAATCAAATAACTTCTCAGTTCCCAGGACTATCCTGAGGTTTTATTCCAATCTGAAAATTGGAGCCGTTTAAAAAATATTTTCACCCAGGATTATGTTCTAAACGCTAATCTTTCAGTTATCTTGATTCCAATAGTCAACTATCCAATCAACGATTTGGGTATAATCAAATATAATGATTACTATAGTCTAACTATATAATCAACTACTATTTGATTGGTTAAATTCAAATATATTGATTACTATAATCCAATTATATAATCAACTATAAATGAAATAGTTTGAATACAGTCCAACTGTTTAATTAAAACAACAATTAAATATTAGTCCAAATAATATAGTTATTTAAATAATGACGAAAAATGAAATGAGCGCGTATTGGCAATATCTAAACGAATTGCAAATTTAATACTTGCCTCCCACTATTTTTCGGCGAGCCTCTAACCCTCTATTGAGTACTCGGGAAACCTAGTTTCCTAGTGGGCTAGGATCCAGTTAAATAACACACAACCTTGACTTTGGCCAACAAGTTGTATGATATTTAACTAGGTAGATCTCTAAGATCAATTGGATCTCATCCAATTCCTAGATCCAGTAGGTGGACATCCAAGTCCGAAATACTATCTAATATATGTCAATATATCCAATATATTCCCTAACCTTTTTCCTCTGAATCAACTAAGCCTTGGCTTTGGCACAACAAGCTTAATGATTCCAGTTAAGCGGGAACCCATTGACCTTGGAAAGCTTCGTAATCGATGTCGATGGACAAGAAGTGATCTTGACTTTGGCCAACAAATCACAACTTGGACAAGACATGCAATATGGAACAAAGCCTTCATGATTCAAACACATCCGCGATGGACAAAGGTCTTGAGTTTGGCTAACAAACCAGTGCCAATCTTGGATCTTGAAATGAATCATTCAATGGAAGGAAAACTTAATATTTGTTGAGGGTTTTTTCGCGTAATTGGCAACCAATTAATTATCTTTGATTAGGTCTCATCATACACCCTTAAACATGCATTCTAAAAGCATAATAAGGCGCGATAAATAAATTAATAATGATATGCGGATGGATATATAATACAATTTGTTCCTAGAACAAATCTCTCCAGGCTAGCACTATTCTTACTTCTACCCAATTACATAAAACTTCTAAAGAAACCTCATTTACATTGAGGGGAATATGTGAGAAGAGAAATACAAAGAATCAAGAGGTAATAGGCTGGACACGCAGGTCCAATTTAATAAATTCTAAATTTATTACAACAATTTCCAAAATTGCCCTCACCCATCTAATATTCTCCGATATACATTATTCATACATCACATCCATGTATTCACACAAAGCATGTTATCAATCAATCTAATCCAATTAATTAATCTTTGATTAATGACCATCCAATGTTCAAACAACGATTTGATTTGCGCGAGTCCAACTCGTTTTAAGAATAAGTACTCAAAGTACGAATTCTTGAATTATATCAAACTACAATATTAAATCCAATTTAATTCGTATTCAATACTAATTCATATTTAATTCAAATTAAATAATTACACTTTAAATGCGCCTTTGCGACTTAGATTCTAAATCTAATCTTAATGGGTCTCAAAGCCCAATTAACATCCAATGTCATTTAATTAAAGTCCAATGGGCTTTTATTAATTTAATTAAGGCATGGACTTTGCAACCAAAGCCCAATAAGAATCACCATTTGCATAAAAATTAATTTGGCCCATTAGGCCCAATTAAATTATAAAAGCCAATTATCATATTTGGACTTTATGGAAATGGTTTTAGGCCCATTGGATCCAACCAATTATCCTAAACAAAACTTGGCCCAACCCAGCCCATTAAGCCCAAATACAACATTAATAGCCCAATTCCAATTAAGCCTAATTAATTAAATTCCAATATTCCCCAATATCACAATTTAATTAACTAGTGTATTAGCCATAATTAATTAGTTAAATCATATTTCCAAAACACCCATTACACTAATTAATCATGCTTTATATTATCAATTCATGTCCAACATAATTGAAGCAAAATCAATCCAACATGCTTATAGGCTCTCGGCAATTAGGGACTTTTATATCAATTTTGATTTCAATCCAATTAAATCACAAACTAATATATCCCATGCATTTTAAACACATACAATTGTCTAAAATTCAAAATCACCAGAGCTAGGGTTCCTAGTTACATTCGCCTTCATAAAGAAATAGGGAAAATTTTTCTAATCAAATTTTTATCCAAATTAATCATGCATAACTCAAGTTATCATAATCCAAACATAACCAAACACTCAATTTGACAAAATCATGCTCCAAGCAAAATTACCCAAATTCAAGTTATATAAAACCCTAAGTCAATTTCATGCTCAATTATGGCTCTGATACCATTGTTGGATTTTCTAGGTCAAACCAAGATCAAATAAGCAATAAACATGTGAATACAAAAAGTAAGAATGCGGAAATACTCACTTTGATCGGATTTTGGATGCGTTGAAAACAAAAATTTGCTCCTTGAAGTTTCGGCCAAGCCCCTTTGAAGTGATCTCCAACTCCAAGCTTTTAGTGATGAGATCCAAGCTCAAGGATTGGTTTCCCTAACACCTTAGATGATTCCTTCAATGTGCTAGCATTGGAGAAAATTGCAAAACAAATCCCCTTGATCTTCCTAGTGAACTCAACTCTCGGCTAAAGAAAAATAGAGAGAAAAATGGCTCAAAGCGGGAGCATGGAGAGTAAAAGGGGTTAATGACTTGGTGTTTTGTTTCTAAACAATTACTCATCAAATCCAATCAATATTTGGTATATGCTTTTCAAAAAGCTAACACAAAATTGGAGGG
>SKCR01034045.1:0-30672 GCA_019454045.1 Zanthoxylum bungeanum
CATATACTCAAAAATTCGGTTCGCCCTTGGGCCCGAGCCAGCACAATGGTGTGAGAGGAAAGAGAGTGTAACAGATGGTTAGGATTAAGAGAGATAATGTATCCAAATGCTATCTTTATGTGGCTTAATTGACGGCTCATATTATTTCATTATAATCTACTGACTGATAAAGAATCATTCCATTATAAAATCTCTATAAAAATGGAAAATGAAAACTACCAAATAAATTAAAGAATAAAATCATTTATTAATGGAAAATGAAAACTATCAAATAAATTAAAGAATAAAATCATTTAATTAAAAAAATAAAATCATTTCATTATAGAATATCTCTGAAATTAACAAACAGATTAAATAACAGAATCTTAATCTCTCTGTAAATTCTGTAATACCGTGTCGTAGACACATGTATATATATATATATATATATATATATATAATATATATATATATTTTTTTTTAATATATTTGTAGCATTTTTATTTGTTTGTAGCATTTAAATTGTTAATTTATCGATGAAACTTTTGATTTATTTTTGAATTGTCTTTGCATATAGTGTGAATGTATTTTGTATTTGTAGGTTTTTAATTTTTTTTTTTAAAAAAAAACAGGCCGGATAAAGCCCGGGCCTGAACCCAGCCCGTAAGACACCCGGGCCAGGCTTTTCCCGGGCTCGGGTTTTTTTTCCTTGTTGGGCTCGGGCCATGCAATCAAAATCCGGGCTCGGCCCAGCCCATTGGCACCCTTACTGTTGGGGTTGGTGCTCAGAGCGCCAATTCCGCGTTGTATTTCTTTGTAAATACTCTTGTAAACGTTTTATTATGAATAAAATAAGCAGTTTCTGTAATATAATATATCTCTTTATATGGTAAAGACGTAATCGACCTTAGAATGATTAGTCATGATGCAGTTGCAAAAGCGTCGCAACTGACATTGAGTTGTATCATGACGTTGTCATTCTTAGACTGTTCCTGGTCAAGATTTACATTAATTGCGATTTGGCCCCAAATGTTCAAAACATGTCAAGATCAAATCCAATCAATCTCAAATTTAATATACATCATATATACATCAAATTGCATCACATATATGAAAACCCCCAAAATTGGATTAAGTTTAGATTCTTAATTTCATAAATTACTCCAATTGCACAATTTAAATTAAATTGAATTATTTCAACACTTTAATCAATCCAATACCACACCAATCAAGTCTTACCATCATAAAACAACTCAAGAACATTTCTAGGTTAATTATGAATGGCTAATCAACTCTAGAATGACAATTCTAGGTTAATTATTAATTACTTCTAATAAGCTTATAAATAAACATACATGCTTAAACACATCCAACAAGCTTCAAACACATTTAATTACAAACACAAAGAGTAGAGACATCAACTTAGCAACATAAATTGAAGTTAAGATTAATATAAATATTTTCTAAGTAGAAGAAAGTATGAAAAAACGTACAAATTTCCAAATTTAGCTTTGTTTTTCTTTCTTTCTTCAACCTTTTTTTCTCTCAACTCACTTTGTAAAATATTGTGAAACTTGTGTTAACCATGAAAAAAAAAACAAAACACTTTTGTATATTTATCATTATGGCCGAATTTCATGACAAAAAAAAAATAACAATTACTTAAATTTTGTTCAATTTTCATTAGTCCACAATTCACTTTAATAAAGATAACAAATATATTTCATAAAGTAAATACACAAATAGACCAATGGTATTAAGCCATCAAAAAGTAAAATCATTACTAAAGATATTTATTTTATTAATTAATTTAATTATTTAACAATTAAATAATAAATATAAATATAGGTATTATATTTACATTAAATATCTCAAATACATATATTAATGATATATGTCAAATATCACAATTTGATATTTTATTAATATGTATTTAATAAAATCAAGTATTAAATATAAATACACATTAATTCGGAAATGACCGTTAGGTCCCGATTACATGTATTTTTGTTTAACCATTAAACGAGTTATAAATAATCAGTATTATTCATAAAAGTTGACCTAGTGCTCTACGAGTATATTTCACTAGTGAGACTCTCTAGATTCAGACATATCCGTCACGAAATCAAATTTCGTGTCCATAATTCACCTACCCATAAATTATGACGAACACAGATAAACTCTCTGAATCATACAGGTTGAAGTCACTACATACGTATAATCCATCCGTCACAGGTATCCAGATTATTCCAGAGATATAGATACAAACGTCAAATCTCTATAGATATAATCACGTCGATGTTTCTATTAGCAATCTCTTAATAACACTTAGAACTGATTTCTACAGTGTACCACGGGCCCATGGATTTAACAGATTGCTAATTCCATATTGAATATCTATGCTCTGTACACATAGCTGACGGATCCTTTCTTGATACACACAGGATATCCTGAGCATCAGTCCACACCCAACGAACAGGCGGAGGTCTGATCTAAATAGATCGGTGACGTGACTACCATATAAGTGTGGAGGATAACTCATATATCCACAATGATATCTCAAGTCAAAGAATCACTATGTTGTACCATCCTTTAAGAATCTTCGGTGTGTCGTTCAATGTTTATCCGCTATAAACACCTACATGTCTATACGAGTCTCCGAGACTCACGGTTCACTGAGAAACCATCGGAATCCAAGATTCCAATATACGACATGAACCAATCTCAACGGGTTTACTTTACTGACCAAGTAATGTAAACCTTGACTGGGAACTGAATGACAACGTCATGATACAACTCAATGTCAGTTGCGACGCTTTTACAACAGTATCATAACTAATCATTCTAAGGTCTGTTACGTCTTTACCATATAAAGAAGATATTATATAAAAGAAACTGTTCATTTTATTCATAATAAAATGTTACATTAATATTTACAAGGAAATACATAATAAAATTGGCGCTCAGAGCACCAACCCTAACAATTAGGGGATTTTTTTATAAAGAAAATGATCAATGTATACCCTTGATATATTATTAAAAATATAAAATTCTAAAATTGCATTCACCGATCCACTCAAATATTGTAAATTGTATAAAAATTGTAGAAAACTTCTACGAATTTTATATCAGATGTATATCCAATAATTGATACTTGTTTCAATCATATATCGAGATTTTATACAAATTTGATCTGTTTTATAATTTTTGTATGGACCAATGATATTTTTGATAACGTGTCAGTCTTTGAGTGTACGATGACATTTTAGGTATACGATTGATAATTTTTTTTAAGTATTCTTATTATTGAAATTAAGAGTGTTATGTAAGATGTTTACGGTTTTTTAATTAATTTAATGGGATAAAATTTTTTTAAAAAAATAGGAGGGAGTGTTAGCACCAATCTTTTTATTATATAAGCATTTCTCGAGAAACAGATCCGAACCGCGCATAATCTATTAATGATCGTTGAGTTTTCTTAATTTTGTATGCATTTGTTTTCAATTTAAAAAAATAGGGACGTGTTAATACCAGTAATCTCTTCTCTATAATATTATTTTTCTTTTTTTAACATTTTAAAGATAATTTAGAAACCTGCAGAAACGTACAAACGGAGTAAAGATCGAGACTGAAAGCTTTAATTATTAAGTGAACATGACAGCATGAATTATTGAGTGAACAAAACAAATTTCCCGTCCCTTACGCCTAAAGACAAGGTTTTTAATTTTTTTTAAGTAGGCGGCTGTTGAGAAAACTCAATTATATTATTTATCCTCTATCTCCCGAGGATCTGAATTCTAGGGTGGACAAAATAATTAAAACCGAACTGAATCAAAAATATCAATTTGAGTTTTGGCAAGTGTTGATGATTCTATTAGAAAAGACTTTTCTCACTCTTTCAAGCAAATCCAAAACCCCATAGCACTTTGATTTCCTCTTACTAAGCAAACCAACAAAACCTATTTACAAGGTAGAAATAAAGACGTATACACACTATAAAATAAAGCATATATCTATAGCTCTTGAGATAATTCATCCCTCTGCTTGCGCATTCGAGCTGCCCATGACATGTTTCCTCTTGCATCCTTGTTCACACTCCTTCTCTTCAGCTCAGAGAGCTGAGTTTGCCAACGATTCTTCCACTTGCCTCTTAATTCCATGTCCTGATACCGAAGAGGAACTCAAATGAGTGATAGGTGATTACATGTAATGAAGTTTTAAATAAGAAAAGTAAAAGCTGGATGATTATTTTAACACATAAATGGACATCAAACAAAGATGGATATAAGCAAAAACTAACATCAAACTTCAAAAATCCCATAAAAGCATATCAGTCACCAGTAGTGTTTTGTCAGAGACAAAAAAAAAAAAAAAAAAAAAAAAAAAAAAAAAGTAATCATAAACACTAAAACAGTCTCAATTATGTACAAAGCCATTAAATTAGTAACATACCATGTCGTATTGGCAGCGTTTACGAGCGGAGAAAGCGAGGTGAAGGCCCATGGACAAGTCACGATCGTAAAGAGCACGGCTTTTGGGATCCGACAGCGTTTCATAGGCCTCCTGGGCCTGAATAAACCGCTGGGTGTATTCATCGACCCGATCGGGAGGCGACACGTCCGGGTGGTACTTACGCGCCATCTGCTTATATGCTTGCTTTATCTCTAGCAAGGTTACTGACTCCTGTATGCCCAGCAGCTCGTAACAGCTCATCTCCTTCGATTCTTTGACGACAGCAGCTCCGTTGATTTTCGCCTTCACTTTCAACGACCCTAATGATACTCGGCGGGCAAATTGATCGACTGTTTTGGCTGTCAGGAAGCGGGAATCGCTTCCGGGAATTATCAATCCATAGCTACTGCAACCCATCTCTCAAAACTCTCTCTTTTTGTTGCTGGTGGTGCTCTGATCTTCTTGCTCGGTTGCTGCTTTTTTGTTTTATATTTTGTTTCTGGCTTTACGTTTGCATATATAATAGCATCTAGGTCACTAGTTTAGTACCTCTTCTCATATAAGCGATAACTTTCTCCAATTATATCTGATACTTCTCCTTGTATTCAAATGACCAACAAATCCTTATATTTTCTAACAAATATCCTTATCAGAAGGGATATTCCAATTATTCCATTGTCGCAATAATAGAAGTCAAAATGCTTTTTTTTTTTTTTCTTCTCTTCAGATGATACAAAATCAGTTATTTCGGTTAACATTACTTTTAAATTTCGTTTCCTTTCAGGGCGTTGCTCCCGAGCCCTCACGAGGGGTGCATCCCTCTTGACCCACCGCGACCTGTCCAGGTAGGACGAACTCTGAGACCTGTCTGGGCAAGTCGATCCTCGATGCATCAACGTATGGCGATAACCAAATCAATATATGAATTTATGCCTTCATATTTATAACATCTTACATTAATAAATTAATCATTCTTTGTTAAATTTGTAAGGGTTAATACTCAGAGTGCCAATTTGGATCGTATTTATATATGACTCATGAATACGAACAATTCCTTTTTCCATAATATTACTTATTTATGGTAGCACCTCTTGTTTTTATATACGTATTCGATCTAATTATGATTAGATTGAAACTAAATATGATTTAATGATATGTATATATTAGACAAAGACCCCAGGATTTACAACGTAGTGCGCAGTTACAACATAGTTTGTAATTGACATTGGGAAGTGTCACTATAAGTTGTATATTCTCAAATAAAGTTTCTGGTCAAGATTTACTAACACGGGTCGGTTAGTAAAATCCGTTGAGACCAGTACACATCGTATATCGGAATTTGGTCTGATAGTTTATCCTAATGAACCATGAGTCTTGGGAAACTCATATAGACGTGTAGGTGTTTATTTGATAAACATTGAATGACTCACCGAAAATTTCCTATTAGACGGTACACCAACATCAATAGGAATCTTCTCGGGTTGAGTAGCATAGTGATCATTTGACTTGAGATACCATTGTAGATGTATGAGGTATCCTCCACACTTTGATGGCAGTCACGTCACCGATTTATTTAGATCAGACTTCCGCCTGTTCATTTGGTGTGGACTGATCCTCAGGATATCCTGTGTGTATCAAGATATGATCCGTCAGTTCTGTGTACAGAGCATATGTATTCAATATGGAATTAGCAATCTGTTAAATCCATGGGCCATTGGTGCACTGTAGAAGTAAGTTCTAAGTGTTATTTAAGAGATTGCTAAGAGATACGTCGACAGGATTATACCTATAGAGATTTGATGTTTATATCTAGATTTCTGGGATAATCCGAATACCTATGACGGAGAAATTATACTTATGTGATGACCATGACCTGTATGGTTCAACGAGTTTATCTGTGGTCGTCATAATTTACGGGTGGGTAGATTATGGACACGAAATTAGATTTCGTGACAGATATGCTTGAATCTAGAGAGTCTCACTAATGAAACATACTCATAGAGCACTAGGGCAACATTTATAAATAATATTGATTATTTTTAAATCGTTTAACAGTTAAACGGAAAGATACATGCTTAAGGTTTTTTCAGTTACTTCCTAATTAATGTGTATTTAAATTTAATACATGATTTTATTAAATACACATTAAATAATTGTCAAATAAAATATTTGACATAAATCATAAATATATTTATTTTTTGAATATTTATTGTAAATATAATACATATATTTAGATATTTGTATTTAAGTAATTATTTAATTGTTAAATAATTGAAATAATTGAAATATAAGTATCTAATGTTATGATTAAGTTTAGAGGTGGATTAATATGATTTGTTCACTTGTTGGAAAACATTTAATATTGAAGTGTTTAAATTGAACAAGTAAACTTAACTTTTTATTAATATATAATTAAAGCAAAATGACATATTTGCCCCCTTAGGGTTTCGGCCAAGGGAAGGTGGGTATATAAAGTTTTGTTTCATTTTTTTCTTTTATAAGTTTAAGCCTCCAAGAAATACAAGAGAGGAAGTTGAGAGAAAAACACAAGTATTAAGCTTGAAACTTGAAGAAAAGCTTGGAAATCAAGGTATTTTCATCCTTTCCTTTTGTAGAAAATTATTTCTATTGTTTTAGGCTACTACATGTAATGTTAGTATGTGTTTTTCTTCTCTCTTATTTTGTATTGAGAAACTTGGAAGCTTGGATGAAGGATATATGCATGTATGTAAACAACGTTTGCTTATTAATGGTTAATAAGCACACTTTTGGTCATTTGATGACTTGGTTGCCATTCTAGAGTTGTTAGGCCACTCAATGATGACCTAGAATTATTCTTGAGGTGTTTCAAAGTGGTGATACTTGTTTGGTGTTGTAGGGATTTGATTAAAGTGTTGGATTGTGTTAATTTTGGTTAATTAAAAAAATTAGGGTTTCTAACCTAAACCAAAATTGGGGCTTTTCATATATATGTTGTATTTTGATGTATATAAGATTTACAAATCATTTTGGTGTTGATTGGAAATCATCTAAGCTTGTACTTGACAAGATTGGACCAAAATGATCAAAAAACAAAGTTTTGGAAATTTTCGGCAATTACAAGAAAGTTGTGATTTTCGGCTATGAATTGTATGTTGATGTATATGAGATGTACAAATCATTTTAGGGTTGATTAGAAATCATCTAAGCTTGTTTTGACAAGACTGCACCAAAATGATCAAAATACAAAGTTTATGGGCTATTCGACAATTTTGAAGAAAATTTGAACTTTCGGTTGCTGTATGTATTTTGATGTGTATGACATGTCTAAATCATTTTGGTAGTGATTTGGAATCACCTAAATTTGTATTTGATAAAGTAGGACTAGAATGATTAAAATACAAACCTTTAGGGGTTTCACGGCAATTAATGGAAATTCTATTTTTTTGGGTTGAAATTTATGTTTTTGAGTATTGAGTAATTAAAAAAAAAATATTATTTTAAATATCCAAGAAAAAATTAAAGAAATGAGAAAATTTATTTTTCCCACGTTCCGCTGCGTTACCCGAATAAATTGCCCAAAACCCTAATAAAATTGGTATCAGAGCAGGTTTGATGCTGAACCCATGATATGATTAGGCCCTTTAAATTTAAGATTTAATCTAATCTTTACTTTATGCATGCATGTGTTATTTAATTTGATTAAATAAAGTGTATGACACTTTGAGGAAAATCCCCATTAAATAAGACATTAAAGTAACTAGTATTATGAATACTTGTTTCTTGGTCCGCCTTGTCAAAATGGATGCGAATGTTTTCTCGATGATGTAGCTGTATCATGCCAAAGCTGTTCATTTATGGTTGATGGTAGTTCATTTACGCCAGTAGAACTTATATGATAAGAGACAAATTCAAGTGAAAGAGGACTTCATCGGTAACTTGAGTTTGTCACTGACAAGTGAAGCTTTGATACGCCTCCTGTGAATGTGCCAAAGCTGTCACAACGAGAAACGGTCAGGACCAAAAATCAGAAGTCACGGTGAGTGTGATTGACAATGAGTTGTCTACCTGTGAATATACGTAGGCGAGAATGTGTCAAAGCTGTGAGTCGAATTATATTCATGGGGTCCACTTCTCACTATGGAATTCAATTTAATTGTTGCATTCCATTTTCTGTTGGGGATTACTATATTACGTAAAGTAGTGGGAGGCACTGCTGAATTAAAAATCCATAACTAAGACAGTGTGCAATATTATGAAAATTGTGCTTATGTTTCTTTTATTCTATTGTGTATATAGAATTAAACTTCTAATCCATTGCATGCATATTATTTATATATATTTTCTAACCTGACTTATGGTTGCAGTTTTCTATAATAGGTTCTAGATATCAAAAGATATGGATATAATTAGATTAGTTTAAACCATCAGAAACTATTGTTCCAATTTTCTTGGAAAATCAAGATGGTTAGTGACTTATTTACTAAGTCACGGTAGGTAATCTAAAAAGATATATGTTTTAGGATATAATGGTCTAGAGAGAATAGTTTCTTATGCAGTAAAAATTGACGTGAATTGGTTCATGTCTCGAGATTCTTTATTGGCAATATGAAAATCCCATTAGGTATTTGTTTATTTGATAATGACGTTTCTTGGCTTTAGTGACCTTTAGAGGTAATGTGTTTGACATAATTTGCTAATCAATTATTTACAATTGATGTGAATAGTTGAAGACAAATAATAAAGCTAAAGAAAGGAGATGTGTATAGTTGTGTGTAGAGAATATCGATTCTCACAATATGTATAGGTATTGGATACCAGATCTCCCATCAAGTTATTTGAAATATTATTTAATGATTGTTTTGATATATGATATCAGAACTTGCGACTATTGGATAGTTACATGTTCTTTATAAATAATTTTTACATATTTTAATACGACTAGTAGTGTCATTGATGAATAGATAAACATTAAGAAAAATATTTGGTTATGTAAATAACTTGTAACAATGCTTTATGAGTTTTTTATCACTTAAGCATTAGATGTTTATTCCATATGGTAAAAGATGGTCTGATACGAGATCACACCACATATCCTTTTCCATTTAATGAATATTGTATTCGGGAATGTGATTAAATCTCATTTAACAAATGATTATCATTGAAGCATAAGATTTATTAAACTGATACATTAGATGTATGAAGTTTAATGAATTGTAAATTATCTTGGATAGTTTTCTTTACTTTATAACTTAGTTAATAAGTTGTCATGACTTAGTTACGTGTTTCTGAAAGAACACATATTGAACGTCTTGAAAGGTTCGAGAACTTTCAATATGTTTCTGATGAAACGCGGATAGAATATTTTTGACTGGTTCAAGATTTTCGATCTGAAGTTTTGAAATCTGTATCTTCAAAATTCATAGTGAGTCTTTGAATTGTTCAAGGATCTTTGATAAGATCAAACATATGAATTTATGACAATTAGTTTTAAGATTATTCAATGAATATGATTCTTACTCAATATTATTTTTCTACGATTCCATCTTGATGGAATTATTTAGTGGGAGGAATTGAATCTTATATGATTTGATTCGTTTGATATTGAGTGTTACCTAATTAGTTTCAATACTCTTGGGGATATGCTCCAATAATACTATTCATCATGTTAATTAAGGTTCCATTAGTTTATACAATTATGTATATGATATGTATAAGTAGACAATTCGAATCTTGAAAAGTTTGAGATTTGAATCTTTTTTTTTATATAATAGTTATATAATTAAAAGTACTTGTGCCTAGGAGGTATAAGTAAAAGTTTATCATTTATTCTATTTAATAAAATATTGTATTCTATTTGATAAAATATCTTTTCTATGATCTCGAGTAATAAAATTATTTTATTACTTGGTGTGTAACATCAGATGTTAACGATTGTAGAAAAGACTTGACTTATTGAAGTCAAATGTGAGAGTGATAAACTATAAGTGGAACTACATTATAAATATTAAATGACCCTTAGACATCTTCCGTATAAGTTCAATAGGATGTCAGAATCATTTACAAAGTATTTGATACTTAATGGTTCTGTTGTTTTCTTATCAAAGAAAATTATCATATAACTTACAGTAGGAGTGATATTTGATATCGATTTCGGAAGTTAGCATTGCATCATAGATTTAAGATTGTTCGTAGCTTACTATGATCAAGTTTTGAACTTGATTGAGCTTTTGTTATGAATCATTCATAAAGTGTGCAAATGATTTGCTCATCAAAAGCAACGTGAGCTTATTAAAGGTTTGATCTTTATAGTATGACAGTGAGAAATGTTATACTCAGCAATCTATTGTAGATTCTGAAGAAACTTGTCTCTAGTCGCTCTAATTGAACAATTAAATATCTGTTAATTAATATTTATATTAAACTGTATATTTTAGCTAAGAATGCAAAGTGGCGTTTCTGAATGGTTTGTTCAGATAAGAGATCCATTGTGATTTCTTTGTTTAAAGAGTTCATTCTGGAATGGCCCTGGAGTTTGTATTCTACTAATATCAAAGTTTGATATACTAACTTATAGAGCCTATTGTAGACTCAGATGAGCTTTTCAGAAATCTGTGTTCTCTAATTTTGATATCAGTCAGATTGTCTGATTTTATCAAAGCATAGCGAATACACATATGATAGTAGGGTTAGTGGGAGCGTACAAATTTTTTTCTAGTATTATATATCATAATGACATTATCATTATTAATGTAATAATGATATGTTTATAAGGTAAAATGTTTAACTAAGTATTCTTTTTCCGTGAAAACAATGGGAGTAGTCTCTGTTATATTTGATATAAAGTTTTATATATGATATAAAACTAAGAGACTTGTGAGATACTCTCATTAGTCGTGCATTAGATATGATCTAATAAAGGACGCAACAAGACTATATGTGTGACAGTTAGTATAACTGTTTGATAGTTAGTGTGTCTCTTGTATATAGTATTCATCTTTCGTGAATGATGATTCCTTTGTCAAAAGAGAAATTAATTAGTATATCTAGTCAATCTTATGCATCATAGGATGATGGCATAATAAATACTATATTATGTGTGATTAAAGATATCAATTTAATCGTAATTGTTACGAACTATTTTGATATGTTATATACCATAAGATGTGTCTTGAAACATGTTCTTTGTTTTCTTTGAGATATTAAGAACGAGTTTCTTATTCATGCAAAATACCATAGATAACATGCTAAACTAATTCATTCATGCTCAACACAACCAACTAGTCATGTATAAAACTATAACATACTAAACATCCTAATCATGCATAAGAAAATAAATATCATACTAAACAATTAAATCATGCTCAAACACAACAAACTAGTCATGCATAAAACTATAGCATACTAAACATCCTAATCATGCATAAGAAAATAAATATCATACTAAACAATTAAATCATGCTCAAACACAACCAACTAGTCATGCATAAAACTATAGCATACTAAACATCCTAATCATGCATAAGAAAATAAATATCATACTAAACAATTAAATCATGCTCAACACAACCAACTAGTCATGCATAATTAAATATCATAACTAACATGCTTTCTAAATTATTAATTCATGCGAAGAAGATAGGTATCGTATGCCCTCAGGTCTAACCTTTTTGCGTCGTCTTTTGGAAGCACGTTTCACGGCCGTCGGAAGGGTTAATGTCCCGCAACTTTTCTGGTTCGCTGGTTTCCCTTTTCCTTCGTTGTCCTGCTGATTTGCTCGCTGTTTTCCCTCCGCTTGGCTGCTGTGTTGCTGCTGTGTTGCTGCTGTCTCTCAGGCCACCGTTCTGGTTGTTTTAGCTACTGTTTTGTGCGTTTTAAGGGGGTTGGGGCTGCTGTTTGTTCGGTTTTTTTGAGGGGTTTCAAAGTGCAGTTTTTGTTCACTGTTTTAGGTGTTTTAGTTACTGTTTTGGGGTATTTTGGGCTGCTGTTTTAGGTGCGTTTTTCGGTGGTTAAGGGGTATAAAATAGTGCAGGTTTTATGGTATTTTCAGGGCTATTTTGAGGGTTAAAGTCGTGGCAAACTTGATCAGGTCAGTAGGGCAGAATGCGGCAGTTTGTGAGCAGTGCAGTGTGCATTTTATGGTTCTGTTTTGGTCGTGCAGTGGGCAGTGCAGTGAGGGGGCTGTTTGGCGTGACTTAGGGGGTATGAAGGGGTTGTTTCAGCATAGATTTAAGGCTGTGAAGGGGCTGTTGTATGGGTGTGAATGGCGTGAGCAGTGGGTTGTTTGTTAGAGAGGTGTTTAGACGTGTTTAGGGGCTGTTTATGAGGGGCTTAGGCGTGAACTGCAGGGGCAGAATGGGGGCTGTTGTGGGCGTTCTTAAAGGCTTGAGATGAGAGGACTTTGTGTGCTATTGAAGTGCTAAGTGTTGCTCAATATGTGCTAGGACATTTTGGTTGATTTTAGGCTTCTTTTATAGGCAAGGCAGGAGAGTGTTGGTGGTTTACAACATGCTTGATTTAGGGAGATTCTTCTTAGTGGAGAGTTTGGTGGAGGGTTATTTAATAGGAAGTGGAAGGTTGGCTTGTGCTTGCTTTGTCATTTGGGAGGCAATGGGCGTGTGGTGTGGCTTGCAAAGGGTGATGGGTGTGAGTTAGTGGGTTAGGTGGATTTTGTTGGAGGTGGAAGTGAGTTGTACATGTTTTGTGTGAGTGGAAGTGAGGTGTGCATGTTTTAGGGAATGTTGGTGGCTTAGTGATGTGTGGTTGGTGGCAAGTGTTGTGTGAGTGGAATTTATGATTGTTTATGTGTATTTAGTTAACTTAGGAGAGTGATAGGCGTGTGGTATGGTGTTTGGGCGTGAGGTGTGGTGTTTGGGCATGGATTTGGTTCTTTTTGGTGGGCTTGGGTATTTGGGCTTGGTGTATGATTTGGTAAGTGGCTTATGGGTTCTTGGGCCGAGCATAAGCAGAGATCCAACGAGCAAATCGAAGCTAGATAACCAAGTTAAATCCAACAATAATTTCAATTTCCAACTTTACCCTTCCGACGTCCGTTTCCTGCAACTTCCATGACATGAAAAGGTAGTGCCTCCTTACGAGACTCGTCATTGGACATGATATGCAAAAATGCAGTGTCTACAGGATGTTCCAAAGGCCCAGATTGTGATCTAAAAGTCCCTGTCTTGATGAGAATTACAAAGAAGATGACAATCCTCGTCTCGTAGGAGATGCAAGTAAAAAAAATTTGATTCATTGTAAGCAGGAAAAATCAAAGAAAGATGAAAAAATAGACTCATGACCATAGATTGACATTCGCAATGAGATTCTAGACAATGAAAAACCTTTGTCTATCTATCACAGAGCTATGGAAATCTTGAGAGAAGAAGGTTTGCGGATATGATCAGGAGACCACATCTCAGCAGGCTCAGGTCAATAAGTGATATGTTCCTAAAGCACTAGAACTTTTGCCATAAGTCCAACCACGAATAATGTTTACCCATTCAACATCATCTTATCAAAAACCCATTGTTCTAGCCTCTTTAGGGGTTTTTACATCATTGGTGGCTCAACAGATATACTATTTACATGGTTATGCATTCATAGCGCAAGATTTTACTACTTTGAGAATTAAATAGACCCACAGACTAGGGTACTCTACTTATATATTCACCACCTCGATCAGATCGAAGACATTTAATATATTGACCAGTTTGTTTTTCTACTTCATTTCGTAATTCTTTGAACTTTTCAAAGGTTTCCGATTTATGTTTCATCAGATAAACATAACCATATCGTGACACATCATCGGTAAAAGTAATAAAGTATGAAAAACCATTGTGAGCAGTCTGACTCATAGGACCATATACATCAGAATGTATGAGTTCCAATAAGTCAGTGGCTCGATGTCCCACATCCGAAAATGGGACTTTGGTCATTTTACCCCGAATGCAAGATTCACAGGTTTGATAAGGTTCAATGGTGAGATCCTGAATCAAACCATTCCTAACCAACTGGTTATGCGTCTCACGCCTATATGACCTAACCTAATATACCAAAGTTCAATAATATTTGTCTCAGATAGTTTACGTTTATTAATCCTAGTATTCAAGATATCTCAAGAAATATGCAAAATATAATGACCATGCTCATTTGGACACTCAAGGATCTGAATATTATTTATGTCATATAAATACAAGGAACAGTTCTTAATATTTACATGATATCCATCTGTATCTAATACAAAAAGTGATATAATATTAGCTACGCATCCTGGTACAACATAACAGTCATTTAACAAAAGTCTCCCATTGGGTAAGGGAATCTCGCATAATCCCCTACAACCGCATCCAGAGAGTCACCACTCCTAAATCACAACTGCATCTCTCCAAATTTCAACCTTATACTTTCCTTCAGCACCTGGAAAGAATTGCAAATGTGAACAGGACAAGCAGAATCTAAAATCCAACTAGATGTAACAACTTCACAAGTTAAGGAGATATCAATAACATGAAAAATTAAAGTACTTGATGTCGATGCTCTTTCCTTCCTGATATGGGCTAGGTAGTCTGGAAAATTCCTCTTCCATTGCTCGATCTTGCTTCAGTGGTGGCATTTGTCTTCAGAAGCCCTATTGGGCTTCGTTATCTTACCTTGTGGAGGAACATTGCCCTTCTTCTTCTTTCCATTTGTCTTCTTCCCTTTCTCCTTTACATAGGAAGAAACAGAAATTGAAGTGGGTTTTGGAGGGCGAGTCGATACTCTCTTCCTTAAATCCTCCTCTACCGTGAGAAGCATCCTATGTAACTCATGGTAAGAACAATGAATCTCATTCATGTTAAAGTACATCACAAACTGGTAATATGACTCTGGGAGCGAACCAAGAATGACACTTCGTCCCAGAGTATCATTCAGAAGGAAATCACTTCGCCTCAATTGCTCGATTAGATCGATCAAATGAAGCACATGTGTGCTCACATCCTGTCCCTCATCAAGTCTTGAATGGAACAGTTCCATTACAAATCTATGAACCAAGACCTGTTCTTGATTCATGAACAATTCCCAGAGTTGTATCATCATATTGTATGTGTCAGGCATATCAAAATATTGCCTCTTGAGTTCTGAAGCCAGTAAACTGAGTATATATGATTTAACTCTTAAATCATCATATTTTCATCTCCGCAAAGTCTCAAGTTCCTCTGGTGTCGCATCCTCAGATACAGCAAGGGGCAGAGGACCCTCTAACACATATCTCAATTTCTCATACTCGAGGACAATCCTCAAATCTAAGTCTCAGTCTGTGAAATTCTCAGCGTCTTTAAGCTTATTCGTATCCAACATACGAACAAAATGGTTGTTCGAAGAAGTCGCCATCACAAATATATTACATAGATAGCGAAAAATGATTAGTAGACAAAACATTTTCATATAATATCATAAAACATTAAATAGATCCTGGATTTTTAATCTAAAAAAATACCTCTCCCACTATTTAATATAAAACTGCAATCCGCAAACAGAATACAAAACTTTCAATAATCAAATTAAATACAATAGTGAAAAGTGGACCCCGTGAATATATTTCAGCTCACAGCTTTGGCACGTTCTCGCCTACGTATATTCATTAGGTAGATAACTTATTGTCAATCACTCACTAGTGACTCTCGGGTTGCGGTCCTGATCGTTTCTCATTTTGACAGCTTTGACACGTTCATAAAGAGGCGTACCAAGGTAAAACTTGTCAATGATAAATTTAAGATACTCGCGTAACCCTGACAGCTTTGGCACTTTCAAGATTCCTCTTTCACTTGAATTTACCTAATATCACATATATAATCGGTATAAATAAATTCATACCAGTTATATTCTAACAGCTTTGGCACGTTCTCGGATATAGTCGTAGAATATTTATCTATAAGCCATATTGACAAGACAGACCAAGTAACATGTATCAAATACATATTAATTATTAAACCTTATTAAAATAGGGAATTTTCGCAAAAGATGTTATACATTGTATTTTAATCAAATTAAATAAATTCATGCATGCAAAAAGTAAAGATTAGATTAAATATTAAATTTAAAGGCCTAATCATATCATCGGTTCAGAATCAGACTCGCTTTGATACCATTTTTGTTGAGGTTTTAGGCAGTATAATCGGGTAACGCCGCGGAATACGAAAAATCAAATTTTTCTGGTTTCTTTTATTTTTCTTAGGTAATTATAATAAACTAATTTATTCTAATTACTTAATACTCAACAAAACAGATTTTTACCCAAAAATCCAGATTTTCTCAAAATTACTTTGGGACCCCAATAGTTTGTATTTTGATCATTTTAGTCATAATTTGCCAAATACAAGATTATGTGATTTCCAATCAGTACCAAAATGATTTATACATGTCATACATATTAAAATACAACTTATACATAAAAATCCAAATTTTCATGAAATTGTCGAGAGCCCTCATATTTTTAAATAGATGGTTTCCAAAACAAATACTGAAATGCTTTGGTCGTTCATGTGAAGATGTAAACATCGAAGAAGAAGAAGAAGAATAAGAAGATAAGGAATAAAGAAGTTGATATGCCGTGAATGGGAAGCTTGGTTGATAAGGATTAGATGGATATGGGGGGTATAAATAGTAAGTATTTGTCTGTCTACATTTAAGCCAATTTCATTTTTAGTCTATTGATTTCAACTTCTTTTTGTGTAAATTCTGGGCCATAATATCTGTAAGCTATCATAGCTCTCAAATCTTGGTCCAGTTGAGAGATCCTGGCATGGATTTTCTTAAATAGTTGTTGAAGTTATGAAGCTTACAGATTTGCCCTATTACTTATGAGGTTATGCTCTTTTAACTGTCACTCATCTTTTGAATAAAATTCATTCTAAAACTGTTCCTACGATTCCGTATGACATATGGATCGATAGGAAACCGAATCTTAATTATGATAGGGTTTGGGGCTGTCCTACATACGTCAGGGTGGCTCAACAGAATAAGCTTTTGCCTCGAGGGTAAAAGTTTGGGTTTGTTGGATATCTTTCAAATACGAAAGGATATTTGTTCTATGATATCGAGCGTCGAAATATATTCGTAGCTCGCTTCGCAAAATTTCTAGAGGTAGAATTTTTGTCTGAATGAGGTAATCATAGACATGTTGAATTTGATGAAGTACAACATGAGACCAACGAATCAACAGAGGAACCTGAAGTTCAAGTAGATGATGAACCTTCATTACCCACACTCCATAGGTCCGAAAATGGTATCTAGACCTCCTGAACACTTGTATTGATAAAGAAATGAGTCTTGATGGTCTCTTAGTTTAAGAGACTGAACCTTATACTTATAAAGAAATGATGTTGGACATCGACTCCTTGAAATAACAAGAGGCCATGAAATCAGAGTTAGACTATATACATCTGAATCAAGTTTGGGACTTGGTTCAGCTTCCTGAATGAATTATTCATATCAGTTGTAAATGGGTTTACAATAGGAAGTGCGACCCTGATGGAAAGGTTGAAACCTTTAAGGCTCGACCGGTAGCTAAAGGTTACCCGCAGCGAACTGGTGTCGACTACGATAAAACTTTTTCACCAGTTGTGATGCTGAAGTCTATTCGGATTTTTTTGTCTATTGCTGCTTACCATGATTACGAGATTGGGCATATGGATGTCAAAATGGCTTTTCTAAATGGATTTATTGACGAAGAAATCTATATGGAACAACCAGAAGGTTTTATATCCAGCAAAAACTCGGGCATGGTATGTAAGCTTAAGAAGTCCATTTATGGACTTAAACAAGCTTCGCGAAGTTAATTTCTTAGATTCGATGATATAATCAAATTGTCTGATTTTCTCAAAAATTCGGAAGAATCATGTGTGTATAAGAAGGCTAGTGGGAGTATGGTGGTATTTTTAGTTCTCTATATTGATGACATCTTGATCATTTGGAATGATATCGGGATGATGCAGGGCGTTAAAGCTTACGTCTGTAAGAATTTCTCTATAAAGGACCTGTGAGAAGCTTCATATATCTTAGGCATAAAACTCTATAGAGATAGATAAAGGAAGCTTATTGGTTATCCCAATCAACGTACATAGATAAGATCTTAGAACGGTATAATTTTGGTAACTGTAAGACACCAAATATACCGTCCAGACATGACCTTCATCTTTCTAAGAAGATATGTACACAAACAGAAGATTAGAATGTCTAATCAGCCTTATGCTTCGTGTTTGGACAGCATCATGTAATGTACTAGGCCTGATATCAGCTTCGCAGTTACTGTGACAAGCAAATATCATCCAATCTAGGTAATGACCATTGGATGGTCATTAAGCATATCATAAAGTAACTTAAAGGTACTAAGGATAAGTTCCTGATATATGGAGGAAATGAAATGCAAGTTAATGAGTATAAGGATTCGGATTTCCAATCGGATCTTGATGATAGAAAGTCTACATCAAGATTCATGTTTACCCTTAACAGAGGTATAGTTTGTTGGAAAAGTTACAAACAGGGGTCCACGGCTGAGTCCACCATAGAGGTGGAATATATTGTAGCTTCTGAAGCTGCAAAAGAAGATATTTGGGTAAGAACTTTATCACAGAGTTGGGAGTTGTCCCCCAAGTATTGAGAATCTGATTCCGTTATACTGTGATAATAGTGGAGTCATTGCGTAAGCAAAAGAACTAATGGCGCATCAGAAATCGAAGCACATGAAATTAAAGTATCACATTATTCGAGAGATTGTGTCGCGATGGGATATTGTCGTGTGCAAGGTCCCGAGTGAAGATAATATAGCAGACCCGCTTACCAATGCCATTCCTCCCAAGTTGTTTGATAAACATGTGGAGTCGATGGGTATGAGATACAATCGATATTGGCACTAGAGCAAGTGAGAGATTTTGTTAGGGTTGGTGCTCAGAGCGCCAATTTCTATTTGTATTTCCCTATAAATACTTATGTAAACATTTTATTATGAATAAAATAAACAGTTTTTATAATATAACATCTCTTTTATATATGGTAAATACGTAAATGACCTTAGAATGATTGGTTATGATACAGTTGCAAAAGCGTCGTGACTGTCATTGAGTTGTATCATAATAGTATCATTTCTAAAACAGTTCATGGTCAAGGTTTACAATATTTGGTCAGTAAGTAAACCCATTGATACCGGTATATGTCGTATATTAGAATCTTGGATTCCAATGGTTTCTTAATTAACCATGATACTTGGAGAATCGTATAGACATGTAGGTGTTTATATCAGATAAATATTGAATGACTCATCAAAGATTCTTAATAGATGGTGTTGGGTTTCTCTAAGTCCCGAGGATCGATTAAAGCGATGAAACATACATGTGAATACACGAAGAAGTTGCGGAATACTTACATCGATCGGTTGAGGCGATGCGTCGAAGAACAAAACTTTTCTGCCCTCCTTGGAAGATCACGGCAGTGCACTGTTTCTGGGCTATCCAATTTTCAGCCATGGATCTCCATCAAGCTCCACGCTTTATGATGTGTATTCCAAGCCCACGGGTGGGTTTCCCTATCACCTTCGCAAGACTCTAAAGTATGCTAGCACTCGATAATTTTTGCCGCAAAAATCACCTAGCTTATCCTCTTCATTTTTAGGTGAAACCAGAAAGTTTTGGAGAGGAAAATTCAGCCTATTGGGCATGAAGGAGAGAAGAAAGAAGAGAGGAAAGTGTGTTATGTTGGTGGTTGGAGAAAAGTGTATCTAATACACAAAATAAAAAATTCAAATACCAAATAATTAAATATGGTAAATGTCTTTCAAAAGTCTAACTTGAGTGTCAAACACTCTTCCAACAACAACCATCACAATTCACTCAATCAAGTGACAAGTTGTCACATCAATCAAAGTGATAAGTGATTTGATGCTTGATGTGACTTGCGGGCCGCACTTGAATTCGAAAAGCGAGTGCGCTCGCAAACACTCTCAGGCTCGGGTTCGCTAATTCCAAATTAACGAATTTTCTGTTGCGACGTAATTAGATAATTATGCCTAGCAAAATCACTATTCACGTCGCTAACGAATTAATTCTAAATTAACTCGTTCGCCCGAATTAAAATCTAATTTCAATTCCGCGTTGAAATTCAATTTCGTTTAATATATCGAATATATTAATTTTATCGATTAATTCCAAATTAATCGTTCTCTCTCTTTAATGAATATTTTATCCCAGATAAAATATCTCCGTAATTAATCCCAGAATAATTTTCTCTATCATCTAATTAATCTCAGATTAATAAAGTGCGAGTCATACGTCATCGGTGAATCTTCGGGAAGCGACCCATGAGATCCCCGGATATGTTGGCAGTAAATCGGTCGTCGGACTATCCGAACACGTAAGTACCTAGAACTACGTTTGTACCGATTTACAAGACAAGGTTGGCTTTTAGCAAAGCACCATGCCTACCCAATTCTCCAGAAATATCCTTACAGGAATATGTGATCTATATCAGGCGTAGTATACGTAGTATTGCGTATCTCGATCCAGTATCGGATGTCACATGCTAGGCCTGGGGCTGGAATTGTGTCTGGCCCGTACGAAGCACATATTGGATCTCTGGTAACTAGTCTCTATAATCGGATAAACATGACCTAGTCATTTTATCCCGATAGCTGCAGCATATAAGAGAACCAGTCTCGTATCCTACGTGACCATCATCTCCACTATGACTAGAGTGATACTTCCGTCTTGACATCACACCCAACACACTATGATTCTCAATATACCCAGCAGAGGCGTACACAGAACATGTTAAAGCCCTGGACGACCAAAACCAAAGTACATTGATTGTCGCAAGTATTAACGGTGCAAGTCTCAGGTTAAGACCAAATACACCTACCCTGATTCGGACTTCCATAGACACATAGTCATACTACCAATGGAATTCTGAGGGGTCTATCCAGAGCGAAGCTGTTTTCCGTACCATCGGTAAAACACAACCTCCTATTACACTTGCATGAGTATCCCATACCCAAATATATGAGAACTATGTTGTTATGCCCTCACAACGCGCACAAGTGTAATACTAGACTTTTCCGCATTATTAATGTCCAATCTCGATAATACTCTGACTAGGGATATTTAATGATTAAACCTTCGTGGATTGATACTGTCTCATATCATCTCAATCCAAGAACTAATCATATGGACCTTTCATCATTTATACATCTTGGTGATCTAATCACAAATGATATAAAAGAACAATCTCCTTTGTCACATAGTTAATTTGTACAACATCACCATGATCTGTACAAATAGTGACGCTATGGGTCATAACTGTCCAACAATCTCCCACTTGGCCTATAGCCAGTCACTCGAGTGTCCTACACCCGAACTATGTACTGTTTGCTCAAATTACTGAGGAAAGGCTTTCGTCAGTGGATTTGCATGATTATCATCTGATGCGATTTATTCGATCATCACATCACCACGATGTATGATCCGAACGAATCAGATGAATAGTCGAAGTATATATCTGGATCATTGATGAGACCATTAATTCTTTAGCCTGTGCTAAAGCCTAGCTCAACTACTAACAGAACTATATCTAATCTAATTAGATTTATTATCTACCCAAATGGCTTCTATTGCTGCCTCAGCTGCAGCAATTACCCGCATTTTTTGTTTATTCGGTAACAGTATCTTGCTTGGAAGATTTCCAGCTCACTGTTCCGTTATTCAAACTGTATAGTACCATTGTTACGACTTATAGTCGTTTATATCGGTTAGGAAACTTGCAACGATGAACCCAGTCACTTCAAGTTCTCATTCTCCATAGTATAAGACAGCATCCTTAGTTCCTCTAAGATACTAACGGATGTTCTCAACGTCAATCTAGTGACCATTACTTGGATTGGCCTGGTAGTGACTCCATATGCTCAAGCAACATATGAGACACCAGGTCGCATACATTTATTTCAATGTACGAGTTCTCGGAGAGTATGAACAACTTTAAATCTATCCTAGTAGATCTTTATTCCTATAATAAAGGTTGTTTCTCCCAAGAATTCTACGGAGAATTTTCTTGAAAGCCAAGCTTTCACCGATTGTATTATGGGAATATCATTTCCAAGAAATGATATATCATCATTACACAGGACATTCACTGTCAGTGCGCTCCCACTAACCTCCTTATATACACAAGAATTATTTTCGTTTTGAATTAAATCATACACCATTATGATTACATCAAAAACGATAATTCCAAGAACCATATGATTGCTTCAATCAATCCATGGATCGAATAACTTGCAAACCTTGTTTGCTAGTTTTGGTACGAAAAAACCGTCAGGATGTTGTAAACATCCTCCAAAAGGTTTCCGTTAAGGAAAACGGTTTTGGCATTACAGCTGCCATATTTCATGAATGAAACATGCAGCATCAGCAAGCATTATCCAAATGGATTTACCGTGGCAACAGTAAAAGATTTTTCTTGTAATCAACACAATGTTGATAACGATACCTTTTTGCTAAAAGCCTAACTTTATACGTTGGTATATTGCCTTCCATGTATGTCTTCCTTGAAGACTTATATAGTACTAATAGGCACAATGTCTTACGGTACATCAACTAGTATCCAAACTAGGTTGATATACATGGAATCCATTTTTCCGATATCATGGCACTTTGCCATAATAGGGAGTCGATACCTTGTATTACTTCCTCATACGTAGTCAGTTCGTATTCCTCAATAAGATTGACATCTTTATGAGGTGAGATCAGAAACCCATACCCCAGGTTGTTTTCTGACTCTCTCCGACTTACGCGGTTCTTGTGTATTCGAAGATTATTGGTATAGTTTCATCCTTGATAACTATTTGTGTTCCATTAAGGATTGGTGCCTGGAATAGTATTACTCCGATTTTCATCGATTTTTACTTTCCTCCCACTAACCACTGCACATAGGTATTCCTCTTAGGAAAACCGCATGGTGAGCAACAATTACATTGTTCTCTTGTGAGTTGTATAAGTACCATACTTTGGTATCGCTAGGATAACCTACAACTTAGGCACTTATCCGATTTGGGTTCTAGTTTGGTATCATCCAAACATATGCCTAGCATTCCCAAATCTTCAGGAATGAGAAACCCAGTTTCTTTCCTGTTCATATCTAATATGAAGTCTGTCAAACAGATTTTTATGGAACCTTATTCAAAATAAGTTCTGCACTATTTATGCGTATCCGTTGAAGGAAATGGTAGCTCGGAGCGACTCGTGATTAACCTTATCATGTCCAACAAAATTCGGTTTCTCTGTTCGGACACACCGTCAAATTAACGTTTTCCGGGAGGAGTCCTCATTGAAAGAATACTATACTCTTTCAAGTATACGAGAAACTTATTGCTTAAGTATTTTTCATCATGGTCTAACCGTGACTTCTTAATACTTTAGCTGATCTGTTTGTCTATTTCGTGTCGAAACTCTAAAAGTTTCTGATTTGTGTTTCAAAGGAAACATATAACCATAACGTGATGCGACATCCGTGTAGGTCACGAAATATTCATATCCACCTCTAGCCTAGCTAGATATGGGCCCACCTACATCACTATGAACGATGGCTAACAGATCGGTGGCAATGGCACTTTTACCAAGTAAAAAGCATTTTAGGCACTTTGCTTAATAAACTAGATTCGTAGACTTTATTTGAATGGAATCAAATTTGTCCTAGCATCCACTCTTCGAAAGTGTGGATATACGAGTCTTGTTTAATTGTGTCCCATACAACAATGCCATAATTAAGTTTCTTCTGATCAAATCAGTTTGAGCTATTTGTTTATCATGTTATACGTTTGAGATTTATTTATATTCAAAATATAAATTCTGTTACTCACATCTAATGTGTTTATCTCAATATCATCTTTATATAATAAAACACTTTAGTGTTCTAGAATATAAAGGTATATCCGCAATGGATTATCCACTGATATAGAGATAATGTATCTAGTCAAACTAGTTACATTGTAACAGCTTCCTAATTTAAGTACACACCCGAAGGGTAGTTCCTAAACTTAGGTATCTACGGTCAAAACAACGATTTTCGTCCCGTTTCCAATTCGCAGATTAATCTCAACTGAATTCAGTATCCTGCTCATAGCAGATTCTGCACATCAGTACATATTTATGTATCACACTAAGTATCTAAAATCCAATTTTAATACTAGTAGTGAACATATTTATGAAAAACATATTTGAAGTCAGAGCCTTACCCGTCTTCAATTCCTTCATGTCTGCCTTGTCCATACGGTAGTCACGCTTCTGTGTCCCCGTTTGCCACAATTAAGGCAGACATTTTGGGATATGTCCTTTATCTTCCCAGAAGATTCTAATGATTTTGCCTTTCCACTTTTCCCACACCCAGAAGCCTTTGGCCAAGCCTTGGCCTTCCGGAATGTCGAAGTAAGGTGCGCCTTGCGCTTCTAGCCTTATTGCAAACTATGGCTTTGTCTCATTGAGAATAGTCATTAACTCTCCAAGAGTTTACTATTGCAATTTAGTACTTCTAAAATCTAAGGATAGATTTATGAAGATCCGTCAATTTCAATATCATACTATAAGGATCTAATCCTTAGTTTTGATTAAGAAATTAAGGAGTCTATTTGGCAATCATAATGGATTAAGCACTAAAGTTATCATCACATGAATCTTCCAAAGATCATGCTCTACTATTTGCTTAACTCCGAGCTTAGGCCTAAGATGTTATTTTATCAAATAAGGTAACTTCTTAGTTTTCGGGACTATCCTGATTCATTATTCCCAATTGAAAATTAAAATCGTTTAAATACATTTTCACCCAGGATTATGTTTTAAACACTAATCTTTCAATTTATCTTGATTCTAATAGTCCAACTATTTAATCAACAATTTTAGGTACTATTTATTATAATGATTACTATAGTCCAACTATATAATCAACTATAATGAATAGGTTAAATTCAATTATATTGATTACTATAATCTAATTATAAAATCAAATATAATTCAATTTATTAATTCAAATATATTGATTACTATAATCCAATTATATAATCAACTATAAATGAAATAGTTTGAATACAGTCCAACTGTTTTAATTAAAACAACAATTAATTATTAGTCCAACTAATAAATAATTTATTTGACGTAATATTTGAAATGATCGCGTATGGCAAGTTACTAAACGAATATTGCAAATTTAATACTTGCCTCCCACTATTTTTCGGCGAGCCTCTAACCCTCTGTTGAGTACTCGGGAACCTTGTTTCCTAGTGGGCTAGGATCCCGTTAAATAACACACAATCTTGACTTTGGCCAACAAATTGTATGATAATTAATTAGGTAGATCTCTAAGATCAATTGGATCCAATCCAATTCCTAGATCCAGTAGGTGGACATCTAAGTCCGAAACATATATCTTATATATGCCAATATATCCAATATATTGCCTAACCTTTTTCCTCTGAATCAACTAAGTCTTGGCTTTGGCACAACAAACTTAGTGATCCCAGTTAAGCGGAACCCATTGACCATGGAAAGCTTTGTAATCAATGTCGATGGACAAGAAGTGATCTTGACTTTGGCCAACAAATCACAACTTGGACAAGACACCAATATGGAACAAAGCCTTCATGATTCAAACACATCCTCGACGGACAAATGCCTTGACTTTGGCCAACAAACCAATGCCAGTCTTGGATCTTGAGTAAGAATCACTCAATGGAAGGAAAAACGCTTAATATTTTGTGAGGGTTTTTCGCGTGCAAATTGGCAACCAATTTATTATCTTTGTTAAGGTCTCATCATCATACACCCTTAAACATGCATTCTAAACACATAATAAGGCGCATATAAATAATATAATGATATGCGGATGGATACTTAACACATTGATCCTATATCAAATCTCTCTATTTCTTCTCTTCCGCTAGCACAAGTATTACTTCTACCAGTTACATAACACTTCTAAAGAAACCTCATTTACATTGAGGGGAATGGGTGAGAAGTGAAATACATAGAGTAAGAGAGTAATAGGCTGGACACACAGGTCCAATTAATAAATTCTAATTTATTACACAATTTCCAAAATTGCCCCACCCATCTAATATCCATCCGATATACATTATTCATGCACCGCAACCATGTATTCACACAAGCATATTATCAATCAATCTAATCCAATTAATTAATCTAAATATTAATGACCATCCAATGTTCAAACAACGATTTGATTTTGCTCGAGTCAAACTCGTTTTGCGAATAAGTACTCAAAGTACGAATTCTTGAATTAAATAAACTACAACATTAAATCCAATTTAATTTACATTTAATACTAATTCATTATTTAATTCCAAATTAAACATTACATTTATTAACGAACATTTACGACTTAGATTCCAAATCTAATCGTTACGGGTCTCAAAGCCCGATTAACATCCAATGTTAATTTAATTAAAGTCCAATGAGCTTTTAATTAATTTCTTAAGGCATGGACTTTTGGTCAACATTGGTCAAACCCAATTACCAAAGCCCATTTAAAGGAATTACCCTTATATGCCTAGAAACCAATTTAGGCTCATTAGGCCCAATTAAAATTAAAGGTCCATTAGTCATAATTGGACATTATGGATATGGTTTTGGGTCCAATTGGATCCAATCAATTTAGCCTAAACCAAACTTGGTACAACCAAGCCCATTAAGCCCAATAACAACTTTTAAGCCTAATTTCCAAAATTAGCCCAATTAATTAAATTACCAAATTCCAAATTTTATAACTTAATTAACCTTAAGTGTATTACATATTAATCAACTAAATAAACATTTCCAAAACATCAATTATCCTAATTAATTATGCTTATTAACAACAAAACATGTCCAACACATTTTATCAAAAATCAAACCCATTTACATGCTCATTTAGTCTCGGCAATAAAGGCATTTTTATGTCCGATTCGAATTCAATCCAATTAAATCCAATTCAACATACCCAATGTTTTCCAACTCATCCAATGATCAAAACACAAAAAACCAAGACATTTAGGGCTATGTCATTCTCGGCCAAGCCATAATTTTGTGCAAAAATTGTTCCAAACAATAATTTCATGAAATTGATCCAATCAAACTTCAATTAAACATCATTTAAGCATACTTAATCAAACAATTTCATCAAATCATGCTCAAAATCAATTTACCCAATTTTAACCCTAAATTCAAGTTTCATGCTTTTTCTCGCTCTGATACCATTGTTGGGTTTCTCTAAGTCCCGAGGATCGATTAAAGTGATGAAACATACATGTGAATATATGAAGAAGTTGCGGAATACTTACATCGATCGGTTGAGGCGATGCGTCGAAGAACAAAACTTTTTTGCCCTCCTTGGAAGATCACGACAGTGCACTGTTTCTGGGCTCTCCAATTTTCGGCCATGGATCTCCATCAAGCTCCAAGCTTTGTGATGTGTATTCCAAGCCCACGGGTGGGTTTCCCTATCACCTTCGCAAGACTCTAAAGTGTGCTAGAACTCGGTAATTTTTGCCGCAAAAATCACCTAGCTTCTCCTCTTCATTTTTAGGTGAAACCATAAAGTTTTGGAGAGGAAAATTCAGCCCCTTAGGCGTGAAGGAGAGAAGAAAGAAGAGAGGAAAGTGTGTTATGTTGGTGGTTGGAGAAAAGTGTATCTAATACACAAAATAGAAAAGTCAAATACCAAATAATTAAATATGGTAAATGTCTTTCAAAAGTCTAACTTGAGTGTCAAACATTTTTCCAACAACAACCATCACAATTCACTCAATCAAGTGACAAGTTGTCACATCAATCAACGTGATAAGTGATTTGACGCTTGATGTGACTTGCGGGCCGCACTTGAATTCGAAATGCAAGTGCGCTTGCAAACACTCTCTGGCTCGGGTTCGCTAATTCCAAATTAACGAATTTTCCGTTGCGACGTAATTAGATAATTATGCCTAGAAAAATCACTATTCACGTCGCTAACGAATTAATTCTAAATTAACTCGTTCGCCCGAATTAAAATCTAATTTCAATTCCGCGTCGAAATTCAATTTCGTTTAATATATCGAATATATTAATTTTATCGATTAATTCCAAATTAATCGTTCTCTCTCTTTAATGAATATTTTATCCCAGAAAAAATATCTCTGTAATTAATCCCAGAATAATTTTCTCTCTCATCTAATTAATCCTAGATTAATAAAGTGCGAGTCATACGTCATCGGTGAATCTTCGGGAAGCGACCTATGAGATCCCCGGATATGTTGGCAGTAAATCTGGTCGTCGGACTATCCGAACACATAAGTACCTAGTACTATGTTTGTACCGATTTACAAGACAAGGTTGGCTTCTAGCAAAGCACCATGCCTACCTAATTCTCCAGAAATATCCTTACAGGAATATGTGATCTATATCAGGCGTAGTATACGTAGTATTGCGTATCTCGATCCAGTATCGGATGTCACATGCTAGGTCTGAGGCTGGAATTGTGTCTACCCCGTACGAAGCACATATTGGATCTCTGGTAACTAGTCTCTATAATCGGATAAACATGACCTAGTCATTTTATCCCGATAGCTGCAGCATATAAGAGAACCAGTCTCGTATCCTACGTGACCATCATCTCCACTATGACTAGAGTGATACTTCCGTCTTGACATCACACCCAACACACTATGATTCTCAATATACCCAGCAGAGGCGTACACAGAACATGTTAAAGCCCTGGACGACCAAAACCAAAGTACATTGATTGTCGCAATTATTAGCGGTGCAAGTCTCAGGTTAAGACCAAATACACCTACCATGATTCGGACTTCCATAGACACATAGTCATACTACCAATGGAATTCCGAGGGGTCTATCCAGAGCGAAGCTGTTTTCCGTACCATCGGTAAAACACAACCTCCTATTACACTTGCATGAGTATCCCATACCCAAATATATGAGAACTATGTCGTTATGCCCTCACAACGCGCACAAGTGTAATACTAGTCTTTTCCGCATTATTGATGTCCAATCTCGATAATACTCTGACTAGGGATATTTAATGATTAAACCTTCGTGGATTGATACTGTCTCATATCATCTCAATCCAGGAACTAATCATATGGACCTTTCATCATTTATACATCTTGGTGATATAATCACAAATGATAAAAGAGCAATCTCCTTTGTCATATAGTTAATTTGTACAACATCACCATGATCTGTACAAATAGTGACGCTATGGGTCATAACTGTCCAACAGATGGTACACCAACGTTAATAGAATCTTCACGGGTTGAGTAGCATAATGATTCTTTGACTTGATATACCACTATGGATATCTGAGATATCCTCCACACTTTAATGGCAGTCATGTCACCGACCTATTTAGGTCAGACCTCCGTCTGTTCGTTGGGTGTGGATTGATCCTCAGGATATCATGTGTGTGTCAAGATAGAATCCGCCAGCTCTGTGTACAGAGCATAGATATTCAATATGGGATTAAAAGTCTTTTAAATCCTGGGCCCGTGGTACACTGTAGAAGTGAGTTCTAAGTGTTATAAGAGATTGCTAATAGATACGTCGACGTGATTATACCTATAGAGTTTTTGACGTTAATTTCTATATCTCTAGGATAAATCCGAATACATGTGACAGAGAGATTATACGTATGCAATGACCTCGACCTGTATGGTTCAGTGAATTTATTTGTGGTCGTCATAATTTACGGATGGGTAGATTATGATCACGAAATTTGATTTCGTGACGGATATGTCCGAACTTAGAGAGTCTCACTAATGAAATATATTCGTAGAGCACTAGGGCAATATTTATGAATAATATTGATTATTTATAAATTGTTTAACGGTTAAACGAAAAATACATGCATATGGGGTTCTTAGGTCATTTCCTAATTGATGTTTATTTGTATTTAATATATGATTTTATTAAATACATATTAATTAATTGTCAAATTATGATATTTGACATATATCATTAATATATGTATTTGGATTATTTAAAGTAAATATAATACATATATATATTTAATATTTATTTAAGTAATTATTTAACTGTTAAATAATTAAAGTATTGAAAAAAAAAATACCTAAGGTAATATTAATTAAAGGAAATGATTAAGTGTAAAATGTTGACTTTTTACATTTAAAGAAATAGTTGTCAAATTGATTTTTGCTACTTTAAATTAGATTAAAAATAGCAAAATATATATTTACTTTTTCTA
>SKCR01034046.1:0-32620 GCA_019454045.1 Zanthoxylum bungeanum
CATTACGTAAAGTAGTGAGGGACACTGCTGGGTTTAAAATCCAATACTTAAATAGTGCGTAATATGATATGGAATTTACAGCTTTCGTTTTCCTTTATTCTATACTGTTTATGTATTTATGCTTCTAATCCACTGCATGGTATATTACTTGAATATATAGGTTTTCTGACTTAAATTATGGTTGTGTAGTTCTAGAATAGGTTCTAAAAAGACAGTAGACTTAGATATTGTTAGATTAGTTAAACATCGGGAATTGTTGTTCCGATTTCTTGTAAATCGAGATGGTTTGTGACTTAATTTCTAAATCATGATTAGGTACTCTAAATAGATATCTACTTTAGGATATTAGTCTAGTTAGAACTGTTTCTTATGTAGTAAGAATTGACACGAATCATTTCATGTCTTGAGATTCTTGACTGGCATTAAGAAAATCCATTTAGCATTTGTTTCTCTTATAATGACGTTTCTTAGCTTTAATGACTTTTAAAAGTCACGTGTCTGACACAGTTTGCTAATCAATTATTTACAATTGTTGTGAATAATTGAACGTAAATTATAAAGTTAAAGAAAGGAGATGTGTATAGTTGTGCATAAAGAATATCGATTCTCACAATACGACAACTATAGGTATTGGATACCGGATCTTCTGTCTAGTTATTTAAAATAATATTCAATAACTGTTTTGATATTTGATATTAGAACTTGTGACTATTGGATAGTTGCTTGTTCTGTATAAACAGTTGTTACATATTTTAAAGCGACTAGTAGTGTCATTAATGAAAGATAAGCATTAAGAAAATATTCGGTAGAATAAATAACTTAGAACAGTGCTTTATGAAATTTTATCATAAAAACATCAGATGTTTGTTCCGTATGGTAAAGGATGGTCTGATATGAGATCACATCACATATCCTTATCCATTTAATAAATAGTGTATTCAGGTTGTGATTAAATCTCATTTAATCGATGATTTCATTGGACCACAGATTTATTAAGCTAATACAATGGATGTAGGTAGTTTAATGAATTAGAAATTGCCTTGTAGAGTTTTCTTTGCTCCGTAACTCAGTTAATGAATTGTCATGACTTAGTTACGTGTTTCCACTAGAGAACATGTTGAACGCCTTGAATTGTTCAAGAACTGTCAATATGTTACTATTGAAACCCGAATAGAATATTTTGAATAGTTCAAAGATATTTTATCTGTAGTGTTGAAAACTTTGTCTTTAAAAAATTCATTGTGCGTCTTTGAGTTGTTCGAAGATGTTTGATTTGATCAGTAGAGAACATGAATTTAAGGCATTAGTTCTGTAGTTATTTAAATGAATATGATTCTTACTCAATATTAAACTTCCATGATTCCATTTTGATGGAATTGGTCAGTGGGAGTAATCGAATCTTATATGATTTGATTCATTGTTATTGAGTCTTATCGAATTGATTTTTAATACTCTTGGGGTTATGCTTCTATAACACTAATTCATCTCTTTAATTAAGGTCTCATTCGTTCCCACAGTTACAAAAATGATATGTATAATAGAAAATTCGAATCTTGAAAAGTTTGAGATTTGAGACTTTTTTTGTATAATGGTTATATAATTGAAAGTATTTGTGTCTCGGAGTTACGAATGAAAGATTTATCATTTATTTTATTTAATAGAATATCATATTTTATTTAATGGAATATCTTTTCTATGATCCTGACTAATAAAATTATTTTGTTACTTAATGGTTAACATTGGGTGTTGACAATTGTAGAAAGGACTTGACTTAGTGAAGTCGAATGTGAGAGTGATAAACTGTAATGGAACTACATAATTAATAATATGAAAAGTACCTTAGATATATTCCGTATAAGTTCAATAGGATGTCAGAATCATTTGTGAAGTATTTGATACTTAGTGATTCTGTTATTTCTTATCTAAGAAAATTATCCTATAACTTATAGTGGGAGTGATATTTGATATCAATTCCAGAACATAGCATTAAACCATAGATCTAAGATTGTTCATAGCTTACAACGAGATCAAGTTTTGAACTTGATGAGGCTTTCATTATGAATTGTTTATAAGATGTGAAAATTATTTGCACAGCGAAAGCGAAGTGAGCTTGTAAAGGTTTGACCTTTATAGTACGATAATGGGAAAAGTTATACTTAGTAGTCTATTGTAGATTTTGAGGAATCTTGTCTCTAGTCGCACTGATTGGACAATTAAGGATCTGTTGCTTAATGCAGATATTAAACTGTATTTTTGTGAAAGAATGCAAAGTGGAGTTCTTGAATGGTTTCTTCGATTAAGAGATCCATCATGGTTTCTTTGTTTGAAGAAGTTCATTTGGAATGGCCCTAAAGTTTGTATTCTGCTAAGATCACAGTTTGATATACTAGCTTATGGAGCCTATTGTAGACTCAGATAAGATTTTTGGAAATTCGTGTTCTTTGATTTTCATATCAGTCAGATTGTCTGGTTTTATCGAAATATAAAGGATACGTATTTTCCAGTAGGGTCAGTGGGAGCGTACAAATTTCTTTCTAGTGTTATATATCATTAAGTCTTCTTTTCTCCGTGTAAGCAGTGGGAAGAGTCTCTGTTATTTTTGATATAAAGTTTTATATAAGATATAAAATTAAGAGACTTGCGAGAAATTTCCATTAGTCGCGTATTAGATATGATCTGATAAAGGACACAGTAAGACTATCTGTATTATAGTTAGTATACTGTTTGACAGTTAACGTGTCTTTATATATATATATATATATATATATATATATATATATATTATTCATCTTTCGTAAATGATGATTCCTTTGTCGAAAGATAGATTGATTGGAATGACTAGTCTATCTTATACATCATAGGATGATGGCGTAATGAATGCAATATTATATGCGATTATAGATATCAATTTAATCATAATTGTTACCAGTTATTTTGATATGGTGTAGACCATATGATGGTTCTAGAAATACGTTCTCTCATACATATAGAATTTAGTTAGCAACCATAAGGTTAGATTAGTTTTGATTCTAATTATGACATTAGATGGTCTATGTCATATAAAGTCAGAAAATATGCAATGGGAGTGTCACCATTGATTCTACTAAACTAGTGAAATCAGTTGCAACTTATGAAGTATTGACTTACGAAGTTGTAAAGTGACCCTCTAGATTAGAAGTTTTCATATAAGTGTAGTGCTTGTGGTTGTCTCATAGTATTTGGATTTGATCTCTAAGTACATAGACAACTTAGTAGCTATAGCACAATCCTGATATAACACCTGAGTAATATTGATGTAGAATTTGGATTGTGCAAAATATAAATGATGCTGGTTAGGGAAAACGATTGGGTTTATTGGACAGACTCGATTTGATAAAGCAGACTTACTTGTTGTTGCCTACCTCTTGAGTGCTGGTGAGCTCCTGAAGGCCATGAGTATGCGATACACATTAAGATGTGTATATCATACCATGGATTGGAACTAGAGAAAGTGGGAGAAATTATTAGGGTTGGTGCTCGGAGTGCCAATCCGAATCGTATTTATGTCTGATTCATAAATATGAGCATTTGTATTTTCCATAATATTACTAATTTAATGTTAGAACCCTTGTCTTTATACGCTTATTCGATCGAATTGTGATTAGATATCTGATTACGATTAGATCGAAACTGAATCTGGTTCAGTGATATGTGTATATTAGACAAAGACCCTAGGATTTACAACATAGTGCACAGTTACAACGCAGTTTGTAGTTGACATTGGGAAGCGCTCTATAGGATTTATATCCTTAAATAAATTTCCTGGTCAAGATTTACTAACACTGGTCGGTTAGTAAAATCTGTTGAGACCAGTACATGTCGTATATCGCGACTTGATCCGATAGTTTATCCCAGTGAATCATTAGTATCGGGAGGCTCGTATAGACATGTAGGTATTTATTTGATAAAATACTGAACGACTTACTGAAGGTTTCCTAATAGATGGTACACCAACATCAATAGGAATCTAAACGAGTTGAGCGAGCATAATAGTCCTTTGACTTGAGATACCAAAGTGGGATATATGAGTTATCCTCCACACTTTGATGGCAGTCATGTCACCGATCTATTCATGATCAGACCTCCGCCTATTCGTTGGGTGTGGACTGATGCTCATGATATCCAGTGGGTATCAAGATAGGATCCGTCAGTCATGTGTACAGGGCATAGGTATCCTCATGTGTTTACGATCTAATATATCCATGGCCGTGGTATAACTTCGGAAATCAGTTTCGGGTGTTGTTTAGAGATCATAAATAGAAATTCGACTGTATTATAATGAACGGATTTGACGTTTTGATTTAAATCCGAGGTATAATACGGAAAGCCTGTGACGGAGAGATTATACGTATGCTATGACCGTGACTTGCATAGTTTAGCGAGATTATCTGTGCTTGTCATAATCCATGAATGGGTAGATTATGAACACAAAATTGGATTTCGTTACGGATAAACCTAAACTTAGAGAGTCCCACAATATTAAGTGTACTTGTTGAGAACTTGGGCAACTCGATATGAATAATACAGATTATTCATTATACTTCACCGGATTAAGTGAGTTAATTCAGATCATTTAATCGGTTAAATGATAACACATGTATTATGGGATTTTGTCCGATAATAATTATTGTGTATTTGTATTTGATACATAATACGATTAGATACACATTAATTATTCGTCAAATGAGATTTTGACACATGCCGTATATATATGTATTTTTTTTATTGTAAATAAAATACATATTTAATAATAATTACATTAATTAATTATTCGAATATTTAACTATTAAATATTTAAATTATTAATTAATAAAATTTTCCATAAATGTTATGGAAGTTGTTTAATTATTATTGGAACATTTGGCTTGCTTTAATTATACTTTATATGTGTTCCAATTTGATTGGATTAGATCAAGTATATTTGATTAAAATAAGAAAATAATAAAATTACCCTTGGATTAGTCAAAGTCGGTTATGGCTTTTTAAAAAAGAAAAAGTTTCTTTTTTCTTCAATTTTTGATGACCATTTCCGTGAGCTCCATGGGAAAAATTGGGTTTCAACTTTGCTTTGAAAATCCATGAAGAATTTGAAGAAAAATCAAGGAAAAAGCTTAGGATTCAAGGGAATTAAAGGTAATTCTTTTTACCCAAGCTTAGTAGATTTGATTTCTTGTTCCTTAATGATCTAGAGGGGTTCTAGGGCTCTTCAAATATGAAAATTTTGGGGCTTTTGGCTTTGGTAGTTGAATTGCAAGTGGTTGAGCATGTGTGAAGTGAAATTGGTGAATATTATTATAATATTAGGCCAATTTATTCATTTAATGAATTGTTTCCATTCTAGAGTTGGTGATCCACTATAAGATATACTATAATTTTTCTAGCATATTTCATATGTGGTGGGACTTCTTTGGTGTTAGATTAATTTAATTAATCTTGGAAAATTGGATTTAAAGTATGCTTATTTGTAATTTTTGGTATGCAGATCAGAATCTACCAAACAGGAAATTCTGGGATTTTTTTTATGTCTTATGAATGTAATGGATGTGTTTTGGGAGTTGGCATAATTTTCGGAAAGTGTTTCCGACTTGAAATAAGTGAAAGCGGTCAAAAACGGCGTTACCGAGTGGATTTTGAGCCAACCGGGCGACGGCTGTCCAAACAGTGATTCCATCACTGTTCGGGCAGCCCATGAACTGCCCCAATACTCTTGGAGCTAACCTGAACAGTTTCCATAAGTGTCGGATAGTCGGTTCAGTCAAAAATGTATTTTAGGCCATTTTGCGGAAAATCGATTTTCGTAAAAGTTTCGCGAAGTTTAAACTATGTTTATCTTAATATTTGTTATTAAATAAATAAATTTAGGTGAATCGTGAATAATTTATTCATATTAGATATTGAATAATTTATCGGTATTTTAAAAAAGTTTTAAAATACAATTTTGCCTTACCCGCGCTTCTGATGCTCCCATCGCCTAAAACCCGAGCAAAAAGAGCCATATGTATAATGAGAAGTCAAGACACATAAGAAGTAGACATAACACTATAAAACACATGCTCACGACTAGAATTATTTCCAATGATTTTGTAAAATCGAAGGAGAATATTGCAGATCAATTAACAAATGGTATACCAAAAGAGAAAATGTTATATTTATCAAGGAGAATGGGCTTAAAGCCAACACAATGAGAAGTAGCCTAGCGGAAACCCAACCTAGCAATTTGGTAATTCAAAGTCTAGGTTCAATGTAGAAAATTAGTTGGGTAAAACTCAAGTAATAGAGTATAACAAATTGATCATTCCTATGATAAGAAATGTTATGATACCTATGACAATAAGGATGAATGACTGATCATTCTTAATGACACATGATACTTATAATCATTATGTCACCTATATAGGAGTAATGTGGGGTCGCATTTATGAGAATGAAATGGCTAAATTCTCTAAAACTCCTATGAATTCAGGATTATTCAGGACCAAAATGAACACAACCGTATGAATCAAAAGGTGTTGAAATTCGATATGTGTGATACTTATTGTCTTGATTTACAAAATATGATGAACAATTCAATATATCCTATACACACTGACTCATCGGTAAATCTAATAAGCTCTTACTAAGGAAGGTTCAAATCCAAAAGACACCTCTCCTAATGCATATCATTTTAAGTTTTCTCTCTGAATCATGCTATGTACAGTATTACCATTATTTTCTATATAAATGTGGGGGTATTGTAAGCGTTTGTATAGCAAATAGAGGGAGTAGTCCCACATCGAAAAAGAAAATGAGAAATGAAAGGTTTATAAGTGTATAATACATATTAATATTAAATTGGAATAGCAAGACTTGGGCTTGGGCTTGGGCTTGGATGTTTATGGTTGGTAGGCATGGCAATAGAATTAATTAATATATTCAATATATATTAATTAATCAAAGAGGTGCCTTATGACTCTTGGGCTCTTGTGATGTATTAAATGATTTGTTTAATAAAATATTTTTAATTTTGATTTTCATTTTTTAAATATAAAGATTTTTGTCTGATCAACACACCTCTTTCAGATTAATTGAAATTCTTAAGAAAAAAGTTTGGTGGTATTTCTTATTATTCTATATAAATGGAATAAGAAGAACATAGGAAATACACATGAAAAATATAGAATTTTCCATATATCAACAGTTTTGATCTTGAGAGAACATTTAGTACATTCGTCAAGGATCGAAACTTCGGTGCAAAAATTTTGATCTTCAGATTGTTGAATTCTAGTGCGGACATCCAACGAACTAAATCACAAGAGTATGGGCAAATTTTTACGAGGACATAGCCTTTTGTGCTAGCCTCAATCTATAAAAGTCAATGTGTTTATTATTTGTATTACTTACATTGTAAGTCTCAAGTTTCTGGTTTTTTATTTTGTAGGATTCAATTTCGATTTGTTTGTTTGATAAGTTTCAAAATATATACAACACATATTTATTACATTCTAAGATTGTTCTCCAACAATCTATAGGAGAAATTATGGAACAATATGTGAATGCTGTGAAGCCTCATGTTGAGAAACCAGACAAGTTCAAAGGACTGGATTTTAAACAATGGCGATGAAAAGTTATATATGGGCATTGCAACTACTGCAACTGTTTCTGGAAAAGGGAAAATGGTTCTGAAATTCACTTTTAGGAAAGAACTTGCTCTTATGAATGTCCTACATGTCCCTGAATTACTAAGAATCTCGTTTATGGTTCTATTTTAAGCAAGAAGGGTTTTAAACTTGTATTTAATTATGATAAATTCGTTCTCACTAAAGGGGGAACATTTGTTGGGAAGGGATACCTCTCTGAAGGGCTCTTCAAACTCAATAAATTATTAATGCTAATATTAATAAAATAAATAAGGCTTCTGTTTACTTGCTTGAATTTTCTGCATTATGGCGATCTATACTATGTCACATACACTTTAAATGTATGCATAAAATGGTTAATCTTGGTTTGCTGTCTAATTGTACAAAAGATAATATGCATAAATGTAAAACATGCGTTGAATCAAAGTTTGCTAGCAAGTCCTATAAATCTTTAACTAAAAGATCAAATGAATTGTTAGAATTAATTCATACATATTTGGGTGATTTTAAATCAATAACAAGTCATGGTGGAAAGAATTAGTACATTACTTTCATAGATGATAGTAGTAGATATTTTTATATATATTTGATACATAGCAAAAATGAATCTTTGAATATGTTTAAGACATATAAAGCTTAGTTCCTTCCTGGAATTTTATACTTCTAATGGAATAATTCATCAAGCAATAGCACCCTACACTCCTCAATGGAATGGGATGGCTGAACATAAAAATAGAACATTCAAAAATATGATGAATTCCTTGCTTAATAGTTCTGATTTACCACATTGTAGACACTTCATTTTTGCACAAAAGCCCAATTATGAGCCTCGTATGGAAGCACTGCCCGATAATTTGCGGAAGTCGCGTAAAATGGACGTCGGAATGGAAAATTCAAAATAAATACCTTGCGAAATTTAATTCATTTGTTTAGCCTCGGGTTCACTCGATTGATCTCTCTTTTAAATGTTAGCCTCGGCCCAAAACCCCTGCAACCCATAAAAGCCCACATGCCTCACACACCTATCCAACCCTTCTAAGCCCAATCCGTACAAGCCCAATCCAAAATAATTAAATCACATGCAAAACACATGTCCAATCAAATCAAATCTCCTTCTATTTTAAAATATTTAGAATCTAATCCTCACTTAAAATACACAATTTTTTTCCTAAATAATTTAATTAAACACATCCCTTTTTTGCATGATTTGTTTCTAAACAAAGAGAAACCCTAACACATAAGAAACCCTAACATACCACTATATAAAGAATACCAAACCAACCTAATTGGCCCTTTCTCCTCTTCCATTCTCTGGGCAAAAACAAGAAGGAACCTTTACGCCTCTCTCCCATCTCTCTAGACATTCACAAAAATTAAAACACAAAAATAAAAACCTAATAGCTAGACATCCTTTCACACAGCCTCTCTCTCACTTTCATACACTCGGCTCTCTCTCTCTCACTTTCATACACTCGGCCTCTCTCTCTCTAAGCTCCCATCCTCTCTTTTTCACCTCTCTCCCCCTCTAGGCAGTAAAGAACCCTAGCATCTAACTCTCAACTTTTTCCCTCTTCTCTTTAAACACCACGGCAACAAGACATCAACAAAGACTCACGCCCATGCGGGCCTCTCTCCTCTCTTTAGCCTGACTCTCCCTTTTTTTTCTCTCCATCTGTCACACTCTTTGAAACACCAGCCCACGTAGCCATAAGGTCATACACAGCAGCCCCTTTACTAAGCCAACAAACTGCTCCCAAAAAGACCCTTCAACATGACTAAAATGACAGCTCCTCACTGGACAAAACCCTTAGCTCCACACGTAGCCAACACCCACTCACCCGACAAACACAAACCTGGACAGCTTACTCTTCTCGGAAGCCACACACATCCCCAACTCTACCCTCTTTCCACGCAGCACAACCCTTTCTTTACACACACAAAAAAATCTAATAAACCCCTAAGCAACCAACAGCAAACAAAAAAGCCACATAAAGTAAAACTTACACACGGCTTCACAAAGTACTGACACGGCAGCACACACGACCGAACACACAGCCCCCGCTAGCCGAATACAATAAACATAAACAAACCCCACAATAATCGAATATCACAACCAAACCACCCTAAAAAATCGCCCAAAAATAATCCTTAAAATCGATCTGTCAAAATCAGCCCTCGAACGACTCCACCGAGATCAAAAATAGTGAAAAAACAGTGAAATAGCGAACCAGGGAACTAGAAAAAACAGTGAAATGTTAACCATTCCGGCAACGTCCCAACGCACTCCCGAGAAGCGACTTAAAAGGTAAGACCTGATGGCACCCTTTAATATATTTTATTTTAGAGTATAAAAAGGGTTGCGCTCACTTGGTCGCTCGAACCCTTGAGTAGGGAGACCTAGTTGTGGGAAACCCTTTGCCAGTGGGATCCTGTGTCTATACTCTTATAAACCCGCTTGTGAATAATAGTTGTAGAAGCCATCCTTTTATGCTTGTGTTTGGGACCATCATCATTTGGATCCAGTTGGACTTCTCATCATAAGGGCCACTTAAACTGGGACGAGTTTATGTTTTATGATGATTGGGCCAAAAGCTTCCAAAATATCGATGGGCCACTTTGTATTTGGGCCCCCTATCATTTGAAGTTGTTTAGCCACGTTATAGCAAAAGTGTAAACTTGTTGGGCCTTTTTCAACTGGGACAAGTTTGCACCTTGTAATAATATGATTGAATGTTTAAAATGATAATGGGCCAACTTGTATGAAAATCCTAATGGCCTTAGAAAGTCCAAACATGATCCAAATATGTTAGGAGCATGAGTCCGATATCCACACTGGCTTTCATCCAAGAAGGATACGCCTTGTTACGGCATATCTGTATACTTTTAGATATCTCCAAGTCCATCTCTATAACCGCAATTACTGAAGGCCTAAATCGTCATTTCTAGACAATGACACGATCCTCATAATAAGCTTGGCCAAAGTTGTAAATGGGCGGTCTTTGTCTTTTATCGAGGGAAAGGGACTGAAGTGACCAAAGTCCACCCCGTAGCATAGGAGAGAATGATTTTGTGTACCCCATGTCGTGTATAAAATGAGCCATACCTAGAATAAAAAAAATATAGACTTGCCACGAGTGTGGGAGGAATAAGGTCGGAAGGATATATGTTGTTTGATAACCACATGTATCTTATATATCTCATATATCACATGCATACACGCATAATGCTAACTCATAATTTCAACAGCCATCATAGATATCCATTGGGTTAGAGAAGAAGGAAGACTCAAAAAAAATAGTTGGCAAACATGAGTGAGTCAGATAATGAGGTTTCCCGCATGGACCAATTAGAGACCAACATCACTAAGATTATTGAGCAGTTGCAAGTTTTGACCAATACTGTGGCCAGTTTGACCGTACCCTATATAACCAATAATAGGAAGTACTGCAACCGGAATGGAAAGACCATTGAGGGACCTTCAAGGACCAAGCCCACTCCGTCTGAGGTCGCTCCTATCAGAAACATGCGATTCTCCAATTTTAGTAGACCTTTGTCAGAGGTGTTTGAAAAGCTGAAAAGGCAAGGACTCCTAAATCCCTTAGAACCTAAACCACTTCCAAACCCTGTGTCACGCTACCTTGACCTAAATCTATACTGTTACCTCCACCAGCAAAAAGGCCATGAAACTGACAAATGCACCCGCCTTAGGCATGAAATCCAAGACCTCATTGATGCCCATAAAATACCCGACCCGAAAAAAAGAATAACCCAACACACACAAAAACCCTCCACCCACCCACATGATCAACTCCGGCCTATCCGACAGCCTTATCCTCCAAACTCATAACCACCAAACTTCCCGCATGGGGATATGGAACAACAGTAGTAAAGATGAAACAGAGCAGATGGAGGATTTCTGTTAGTGTTCCTAGAACATGCCAATGATCTAATAAGCATGAAAACATGTGATTAAAATCATTATAAGTTGTGGAATACTTACAATGAATGGATTTTGAGCTTTTAAAAATTTGAGAAGATGATCTCCAAGATCCAACCTTTGTAGATTCCAAGCTTTGAGTTAGTTTCCCTATCACCTTTGTTGACTTGTACAAGTGCTAGCTTTGTTGATTTGAAATAAAATCCAAAGAGAGGTGGAAGAGAAGCTCACGCCCAATGCATGTGTGCTAGGGTTTGTGTTGTGTCAAAGTGTTACAAAAGAGATAGAGAGAATTGGTTTTGGTAACTTTTACCCTTTTTACCTAAACTTGTTAGTTGGGTAAATGGTTTTACCAAAACCATTACAAGGTGGTTGAGTGGTAGGTGGCTTGTAATAAATGCCAACTACCATATGTGAAGTGGGCCCCATATTTGAATTCAAAATTCAAATGTCTCTACGAACATTTTCCACAGCTCGGTTCCGTTTAATCCGATTAAACAAACTTTCATAGCTAAATAATTAAATCTAATTTAATTAACTAATGATGCCTCGTAAATATATCACGAACGTCGTTTATGATTAATTCTAAATTAATTCGTTTGTTCGTATTAAATTCCGACTTTAATTTCGTAATGAAATCCAATTCATATTAATATATCAAATATATTAATTTTAGCCCATTCATATAAATTAAATAGAAAAATCAAATTTAACTATTAAATTTATTTTACCGATTAATTCCAAATTAATCGTGTTCTCTCTCTTACGAACACATTCAATCCCAGATTAAATAAAGCTTCAATTAATCCCAGATTAATTTTATCTCTCTTAATTAATCCCAGATTAATTCTAATCGAGTCAACTGTCATCGGTGAATCTTTGGGAAGTGACCCAAGAGCTCTGGATATGTTGCAGTAAATCCGATTATCGGACTATCCGATGAAGTGAGTACCTCGTACCACGTGCTTACCGATTTACAAGACATGGTTAGCTTCTAGCAAAGCACCGTGCCTACCCAATTCTCCAGAAATATTCTTACTGGAATATATAATCTATGTCAGGTATAGAATACGTAGTATCTCATATTACGATCCATATCAGATGTCACGTGTAAGGCCTGGGGCTGGAATAGTGTCTGCCCCATACGAAGCACATATCAGATATCAAGCAACTAGTTTCTTTGAATCGGATATCATGACCTTGTCATATATATCCCGAGGGTTGGCAACCAAATAGAAAACTAGTTATGAATCTCTGCGTGATCATCATCTCCATATGTCTGAAGTGATACTTCTGTATTGACATCACATCCATACACTACAATTCTCAATAAACCCAATAGAGGCGTACACAGAACCTGTTAAGCCCTGGACGACCAAAACCAAAGTTTACCGATTGTCGCAAGTACTAGCGATGCAAGTATCAGGTTAAGACCAAATACTTCTACCCTGACGTGGACTCCCATAAACACATATACATACTACCAATGGGATTCCGCTGGGTCTATCTAGAGCGAAGTTGTTTTCCGTACCATCGGTAAAACACAACCTCCTATCGCACTTGCATAAGTATCCTGTACTTAAACATATGAGAACTATGTCGTTATGCCCTCACAACGCGCACAAGTGCAATACTAGTCTATTCCGTATTATCGATGTCTAGTCCTCGATAATGCTACGACTAGGGATATTTAATGATTAAACCTTTATGGATTGATACTGTCTCATATCATCTCAATCCGGAACTAATCATATGGATTTTACCATTATATATCAAAGTAAATAAATTACGAAACGGTAAAAGATATTTTCATTACTACATAGTTAATTTTGTACAAAAAACACAATGTCTTTTACAAACATTGACGCTATGGGTCATAATTATCTAACAATCTCCCACTTGGCCTATAGCCAATCACTCAAGCATCTAACCCCTGAACTATGTATATGCTTCTCAAACTTTTGCTGTGAAATAGCTTTCGTCAACAGATCTGAAATGTTGTCATCTAATGCGACCTTCTCGATCTTCACATCGCCACGATGTATGATCTCACGAATCAAAAGGAAACGTCAAAGAACATGCTTGGATCATTGATGAGACCGCGGTTCCTTAGGTTGTGCTATAACTCTGTTATTGTCAAAATACAATGGAACGGGCTCAACTGCTAACGGGACCACTCCTAATCCAATTAGGAATTTACGGATCCAAACTGCCTCTTTTACTACTTCAGCTGCAGCAATATACTCCGCTTCTGTTGTTGAATCGACAACAGTCTCTTGCTTGGAAGATTTCCAGCTTACTGCTCCGTTATTCAAACAAAATATGTACCTGGATTGCGACTTAGAGTCGTCTTTATCGGTTTGGAAACTTGCATCGGTATACCCAGTTACCTCAAGTTCTCCATCTCCATAAATTAAGAAAGCATCTTTAGTTCGTTTAAGATACTTAAGGATATTCTTAACCGCCATCCAGTGACCATCACCTGGATCGGCCTGATAGCGACTACACATGCTCAAAGCATACGAGACATCAGGTCGCGTACATATCATGGCATACATGATCGATCCGACTGCAGAGGCGAACGGTATCCGACTCATGTTGTTTCTCTCATCTTGAGTTTTAGGACACATATCCTTAGATAGAGTGATGCCATGTGACACTAGTAACAGTCCCCTCTTGGACTGATCCATGTTGAATCTTTTCAACACTTTGTCAATGTACGTGCTCTGGGAGAGTCCAAGCAGCTTTCTAGATCTATCCCGGTAGATCTTTATTCCTAGAATATAGGCTGCTTCTCCCAGATCTTTCATGGAGAATTTTAATGAAAACCCAAGCTTTCACACCGATTGTAACATGGGAATGTCATTGCCCATAAGCAACACATCGTCAACATAAAGGACAATAAAAAGTCAGTGCGCTCCCACCAACCTTCTTATATACACAAGGATCATCTTCGTTTTGAATGAAATCATATTCTTTTATGATCTCATCAAAACGTTGGTTCCATGACCGCGATACTTGCTTCAGTCCATAAATGGACCGATTTAACTTACAAACCTTGTTTGCAAGTCTAGGCACGATAAAATCATCAGACTGTTGCATATAAACATCCTCCAAAAGGTTTCCGTTAAGGAAAACGGTTTTAACGTCCATCTGCCATATCTCGTAATCGAAATATGCAGCAATAGCAAGCATTATCCGAATGGATTTAATCATGGCAACGGGTGAGAAAATTTCATCATAATCGACAACATGTCGTTGACGATACCCTTTCGCTACAAGCCTAGCTTTGTATATTTATACGTTTCCATCCATGTCGGTCTTCTTCTTGAAGAACCATTTGCATCCAATAGGCTTTACGCCTTCTGGTGCATCAACCAGTGTCCAAACTTGGTTGGTGTACATGGAATCTATTTCGGACTTCATGGCCTCTTGCCATAAAGCGGAATCGATATCTTGTATCGCTTTCTCATACGTAGCTGGTTCGCTATCCTCAATGAGATTAATATCTACATGAGGTGAGATCAGAAACCCATACCTTTCAGGTTGTTTCCTGATTCTCTCCGACTTATGCGGTCCTTGTGTAATAGAAGATTGTGGTACAGTCTCATCCCGGATGAACTGTTCTTGTTCCGTTGAGGATTCTATGCCAGGAGTAGTATCACTCCGATTTTCATCGAGTTCTACTTTCCTCCCACTATCTACTACATTTAGGAATTCATTCTCAAGGAAAACCGCATGTAGAGCAACAAATACTTTGTTCTCTCGTGGGTGATAGAAGTAATATCTTTTGGTTTCCCTAGGATATCCTACACGAATAGGCATTTATCCGATTTGGGCTCAAGTTTGGTACCTTCCAAACGTTTGACGTATGCCCAGCATCCCCAAATCTTCAGGAATGAGAAACCCGGTTTCTTTCCTGTCCATATCTCATACGGAGTCTGTTGTATAGACTTTGACGGAACCTTATTCAAAATAAGAATTGCACTGTTTAATGCATATCCCCAGAAGGAAATAGGTAGCTCAGTGCGACTCATCATAGACCTTACCAAGTCTAACAAAGTTCGATTTCTCCGTTCGGACACACCGTTTTATTGCGGTGTTCCAGGAGGAGTCCACTGTGAAAGAATACCATATTCTTTCAAGTAATCTAGAAACTCATTGCTAAAGTATTCGCCACCACGGTCCGACCGTAATGTCTTTATACTCTTGCCTGTTTGTTTTTAAACTTCGTGTCGAAACTCTTTGAATTTCTCAAAAGTTTCTGACTTGTGTCTCATAAGATACACATAACCATAACGTGATGCATCATCCGTAAAGGTTACGAAGTATTCATATCCACCTCTAGCCTGGCTAGACATAGGCCCACATACGTCACTATGAACGAGGGTTAATAGTTCGGTGGCTCGTTCACCCTTACTGCTAAAAGGTGATTTAGGTATTTTGCCTAATAAGCAACATTCGCAGACGTCAAATGAATTTGGATCAAATCCGTCCAAGTACTCACTCTTCGAAAGTGTAGATATGCGAGTCTTGTTTATATGTCACAGACGACAGTGCCACATATAAGTTTCATCTTTGTTACTCGTTTTGAGCCTTTTGTTTGTTATATTGTATGTTTGAGATTGATTTATATTCAAAATATAAATACCATTATTTGCAACAGCAATGCAAATTTCTACATCATTTTTATAAACAAAACACCCGGTGTTCCTGAATACAAAAGTATACCCACATTGGGTTAACATAGATACAGAAATAATATTCCTAGTCAAACTAGGTACATAATAAAAGTCTGTAAGTTCAAGTACATGCCTTGAGGGCAGTTCTAAAACAAAAGTGCCAACGGCCAAAACGGCGACTGGTGCCCCATTTCCAACGCGTAGATCAATCTCCCCTGAGTCATGTCCTGCTAATCCACAGATCCTGCACATCAGTACATATGTGAGTACCACAACCGGAATCAAAAATCCAATTTTTAAAAATAGAAGTAGTCATGTTTATTTCAATAACAAATATACCTGAAGCTGGTGCCTTGCCCGCTTTAATCTCCTTCTGGAGCACCTGTACTTGCGGCAGTCACGCTTCCAGTGACCCGCTTGCCGCGTGGTAGTCCTGAGGCAAACATCCTGATTTGTCCTTAGGCTTCCCAGAAGCCTTTGACGATTTGGCCTAGCCCTTTCTATTATGCTTCTTCTTCTTCACACCTCCAGTCGCCTTGGGCCCATCCCTTGGTGTATGAGATGTCGAAGCAAAGTACGCCTCGCGCTTGTTACCCTTGAGAAGCTCCTTCTCTGTTTCCTTGAGAGTAGACAATAACTCTCCAAAGTATCATCAGTGTTCATCAAATTATAGTTTATGATGAACTGTCTACAGGTGTCGGGGAGAGATTGTAAGACCATGTCTATAGTAATCTCAGCCTCAAAGACTATCCCTATGGTAGCTAGCTCATCTATGTCAGCAATCATCTGTGCCACATGGGACTCAACAGACATGCCTTTTAACATACGTGAACGGAAGATCTTCTTAACTAACTCATATCTCTACGACCTTTTGTTAGATCGGTGAAGATCTTGCAACCTCACCAACATGTTATAGGGATCCAAGTCCTTGTTCTGTCGACGAAAATGCTGAGTCATGGAAGCAAGCATAATAGACTGAGCAGTATCATAATCATCGCTGTGAGTCTTCTAAAGCTCCAGCTCAAGTGTCTTATCAGGTGTGGGTTTAGGACCAAGAGGTGTCTGTATGGTGTATAACAGCCTCTCGGATCCAAGGACTATCCTTAGATTCATTTCTTAATCGGCAAAGTTCGTGCCCTTAAAGACATTTTCGCCCATGATAATATCTCGGACATTTCCCTTTCCAGTCATATTGACTACGATAGTCCAACTATCTAGTCAACGATATTTGGGTACAGTCTAACTGTTACAAGAAAAATAACATTGTATTAGTTTAACTAATAAAATAATTTTGACGAAATATTTTGAAAACACGTAAAGCTAAGTATCTTAATGAAATTGCAAATTCAATACTAGCCTCCCACTATTTTTCGGCGAGCCTCTAACCCTCTGTCGAGTACTCGGGAAACCCAATTTCCTAGTGGGCTAGGATCCCGTTAAATAACACACAACTTTGACTTTGGCCAACAAGTTGTATGATATTTAACTAGATAGATCTCGAAGATCAATTGGATCTCATCCAATTCCTAGATCTGTTAGGTGGACATCCAAGTCCGAAACATATATACAATATATATGCCAATATATCCAATATATTTTCCTAACCTTTTTCCTCTAAATCAACTAAGCCTTGGCTTTGGCAAAATAAGCTTAATGATTCTAGTTAAGCGGGACCCATTGACATGGAAAGCTTCGTAATCAATGTCGATGGACAAGAAATGATTTTGATTTTGGCCAACAAATCACGACTTGGACAAGACACCGATATGGAACAAAACTTTCATGATTCAAACAAATCCGTAATTGACAAAGGTCTTGACTTTGGCCAACAAACCAATGCCAACTTTGGATCTTGAGTAAGAATCACTCAACGAAAGGAAAAAAGCTTAATATATTTTTGAGGGTTTTTCGCGTAAATTGGAAACCAATTTATTATCTTTGATTAGGTCTCATCATACACCCTTAAGCATACTTCTAAAACTTTATAAGCCGCGTAAGTAAATTAATAACGATATGCGGATGGATATTTAAAAAGATTTTTCCTAGAACAAATCGCTCTCTTTCCTCTCCCTGCTAGAACTATTCTAACTTCTACCCAATTACATAATACAATAAAGAAACCTCATTTACATTGAGGGGAATTAGTGAGAAGAGAAATACAAAGAATAAGGAGATAAAAGGCTGGACACACAGGTCCAATTTTAATAAATTCTAAACTTATTACAATTTCCAAAATTTCCCTTACCCTTCTAATATCCATCTGATATACATTATTCATACAACACATTCATGTAATCATACAAAGCATGTTATTCAATCAATCTAATCCAATTAATTAATCTTTGATTAATGACCATCCAATGTTCAAACAATGATTTGATTTGCACGAGTCCAACTCGTTTAAGAATAATACTTTTAAGTACGCATTCTTGAATTATATCGAACTACAACTTTAAATCCAATTTATTTGTATTCAATACTAATTCCAACTTAATTCCAAATTAAATATTTACACTTATTTATTTGCCTTAAAGACTTGGATTCCAAATCCAATCTTGATGGGTCTCAAAGGCCCAAAAACATCCAATGTCATTTTAATTAAAGTCCAATGGGCTTTTAATTGATTCTCAAGGCATGGGCTTTGGCCATAATGGATCAAACCCAAAATGCCAAGGCCCAATAGGAATCACCTTATTGCCAACAAATCAATTTAGGCCCATTACGCCCAATTAAATTCTTTAAAGTGCCAAGTGATGTATTTGTACTTATGAAATTCGTTTTGGGCCCAATTGGATCCAATCCAAAAGTCCAAAACCAAACTTGGTCAAACCAAGCCCATTAAGCCCAAATACACACTTTTATCCCAATAAACTTTAAAAGGCCTATTATTATAATTTTAATATTCCAAATATTTTAATTATTATAATTAAAGTGTATTAGCCATGATTAATTAATTACCTTAATATTTCCAAAACATGTTAATTAACTAATTAATCAAGCTTAATCCAACAATTTATGCTCCACACAAATTGAAACCAAAATTCATCACTTCATGCTCAACATGCTCTTTGATTTTAACATAAATATTATTGACGTTGATTCTAATCCAATCAAACCAACAATCAACATTTAAACATGTATTTAAACACATCAATTCATGTTACAAAAAATTAAAAATAGTGTAGTCCACTTCCTTATAGATTCGGCCACACCAAGAATTTTTTATTTTTGATTCAAACATTATATTTCAAATGTAATCATGCATAACTCTAAGTTATCATATTCTAAGCAAGCTCAAAGCATCAATTTGAAAGAATTATGTTGCAAACATAAAAGCCCCAAATTTTAGGCTCAAGAACCCTAGAAATTTTCATGCTTAAAATTGGCTCATGATACCATTGTTAGTGTTTCTAGAACATGCCAAGGATCTAATAAGCATGAAAACATGTGATTAAAATCATTATAAGTTGCGGAATACTTATAATGAGCGGATTTTGAGCTTTTAAAAATTTGAGAAAATGATCTCTAAGATCCAACCTTTTTAGATTCCAATCTTTGAGTTAGTTTCCCTATCACCTTTGTTGACTTGTACAAGTGCTAGCTTTGTTGATTTGAAACAAAATCCAAAGAGAGGTGGAAAAGAAGCTCACGCCCAATGCATGTGTGCTATGGTTTGTGTTGTGTCAAAGTGTTACAAAAGAGAGAGAGAGAATTGGTTTTGGTAAAAGGCTTTTACCTTTTTTTACCTAAACTTGGTAGTTGGGTAAATGGTTTTACCAAAACCATTACAAGGTGGTTGAGTGGTAGGTGGCTTGGAATAAATGCCAACTACCACATGTGAAGTGGGTCCCATATTTGAATTCAAAATTCAAATGTCTCTACGAACATTTGCCGCGGCTCGGTTCCATTTAATCCGATTAAACAAACTTTCATCTCTAAATAATTAAATCTAATTTAATTAAATAACGATGTCTCGCAAATATATCACGAACGTCGTTTACGAATTAATTCTAAATTAATTCATTCATTCGTATTAAAGTCTGACTTAATTTCATAATAAAATCCAATTCATATTAATATATCCAATATATTAATTATAGCCCATTCATATAAATTAAATAGAAAAAATCAAATTTAACTATTAAATTTATTTTACCGATTAATTCCAAATTAATCGTGTTCTCTCTCTTACGAACACATTCAATCCCAGATTAAATAAAGCTTCAATTAATCCCAGATTATTTTTCTCTCTCTTAATTAATCCCATATTAATTTTAATCGAGTCAACTGTCATCGGTGAATCTTTGGGAAGCCACCCAAGAGATCTCTGGATATATTGGCAGTAAATCCGGTTATCGGACTATCCAATGAAGTGAGTATCTCGTACCACGTATTTACCAATTTACAAGACATGGTTAGCTTCTAGCAAAGCACCGTGCCTACCCAATTCTCCAGAAATATTCTTACTAGATATATATCTATGTCAGGTATAGAATACATAATATCTCGTATTGCGATGCAGTATCAGATGTCAAGTGCAAGGCCTGGGGCTGGAATAGTGTCTGCCCCGTACGAAGCACATATCGAATATCAAGCAACTAGTCTATTTGAATCGGATAATCATGACCTTGTCATATTATCTCGATGGTTGCAACACAATAGAAAACTAGTTATGAATCTCTGCGTGATCATCATCTCCAAATGTCTGAAGTGATACTTCTGTCTTGACATCACATCCAATTCACTACGATTCTCGATAAACCCAATAGAGGCGTACACAGAACCTGTTAAAGACCTAGACGACCAAAACCAAAGTTTACCGATTGTCGCAAGTACTAGCGATGTAAATTTCAGGTTAAGACCAAATACTTCTACCCTGACGCGGACTCCCATAGACACATATACATACTACCAATGGGATTCCGCGGGGTCTATCCAGAGCGAAGCTATTTTCCATACCATCGGTAAAACACAACCTGCTATCGCACTTGCATTAGTATCCTATACTTAAACATATGAGAACTATGTCGTTATACCCTCACAACACGCACAAGTGCAATACTAGTCTATTCCGCATTATCGATGTACAGTTTCGATAATACTACGACTAGGGATATTTAATGATTAAACCTTTATGGATTGATACTATCTCATATCATCTCAATCTGGAACTAATCATATGGACTTTTACCATTTATATATTAAAGTAAATAAATTACGAAACGGTAAAAGATAATTTCATTACTACATAGTTAATTTTGTACAAAAACACAATGTCTTTTACAAACAGTGACGCTATGGGTCATAATTGTCTAACAATTTCTGGGAAAACTTCTCAAACCTGGACAGCTTACTCTTCTCGGCAGCCACACACGTCCCTGACTCTACCCTCTTTCCATACACAACAACCTCTTCTTTACACACAAACAAAACAATCCAATAAACTCCTAAGCAACCAATAGCAAACAAAAAAGCCACATAAAGAAAAACTTACACACAGGCTTCACAAAGCACTGACACGATAGCACACACAATCGAAAACATAGCCCCCACTAGCCGAATACAATAAACACAAACCAGACCCCTTAATAACCTAATATCACAACCAAAACACCCCCAAAGCACCCCAAAAATAGTCCTTAAAACCGATCCGTCAAAATCAGCCCTCGAACGACTCCACTGAGACCAAAAATAGTGAATAAAATAGTGAAACAGTGAATAAAAATAGCAAACCAGTGAACCAGAAAAAATAGCGGAAACGTTAACCCTTCCGGTGATGTCCCAACGCACTCCCGAGAAGTGATTTAAAAGGTAAGACATGAGGAATCCTTTAATATATTTTATTTTTTCATCCTAGAAACGACATGCTTGGTTGGACGTGGAATATATCCAACCGGGTATGCGAAGTCCTACATTAAAAACAGCCAAATTCTTTGGTCACATATTTATTATTCCACATTTATTTCGTATTATTAGTCTTTTATTATTTTATATTTAATTTACGTTTATTGTTGCTTTATTGTTCTGTATTTATTTTATGTTATTTATCTTTCTTCATTATTTCGCGTTTAACTATTATTTATTTATCTTTCTAATTACCTTTTGTTATTTCCTCGTATGCATCTTTATGGTTCACATCTGTTTTAATTTATGTTGGGTTAATGATTACGTGCTATCTCTCGTGGTATATCGGATGGAAACCCAAACATAAATTTCATAGCCGAATCCGAATGGATGATAGTGCGGTCTGTACTTGGGATACAACTCCACGTACCGCTTGAGAAACTTTTATGCACTTGTTTCATTTTGTTATTTAATTTTTATGTTCATTCATTGTTTGTGTTTACTGTTTCGTTATTTATTTTTTATGTATTATTTCTTTATTTACTTATGCATTGTTATCTAATGCGCATGGGCTAATTACGTTGGATTAAAGGTCCTCCATTTGAGGGAAATGCCTAAGGGCTACCTTTACACGATGTTTTGCCTCCCCGGACAAAGTATACTTGATTGAATGTGAAATACGTTCAATCGGGCATACGAGGTCCCATATAGATGTCAGCATTGGTCGCATCTATTTTATTATTCTGTTATTTACTTTTTGCGTGTTCTTTCTTTATTTACTTATGCATTGTTATCTAGTGTGCATGGGCTAATTACATTGGATTAAAGGTCCTTCATTTAAGGAAATGCCTAAGGGCAACCTTTACCATGATGTTTTACCACACCGGACGAAGTATACTTGATTGAATGTGACATACATTCAATCGGGCATACGAGGTCCAATATAGATGTAGGCCTTGGTCGCATCTCTTTTATTATTCTATTATTTACTTTCTGTACGTTATTCCATCAATTTATTTTTGCATTGTTATTTGGTGCTCATGAGTTAATCATGTTGGATTAAAGGTCCCCCGTTTGATGGTAATGCCTAAGGTCAGCCTTTACCATAATATTTTACCGCGCAGGATGAGGTACACTTGGTTGGATTTGAAATACGTCTAATCAGGCATACGAGGTCCCATATAGATGTCGGCAAAGTCTCTTGGTCGCATATTTTTTATAGTCATTTGTTTTTTGTATGCCATTTTATTATTTCATTTATGCATTGTTATTAGTGCTCATGGGCTAATCATGTCAGATTAAAGGTCCCTCATTCAAGGGAAATGCCTAAGGGTAGCTTTTATCGTTATATTTTTCCGCGCTGGATGAAGTACGCTTGGTTGGATGTGAAATATATTCAATCGGGCATACGAGGTCTCATATAGATGTCGGCCAAGTCTCTGGGTCGCATCTCTTTTCTTTTAATTCTGTTATTCACTCTTTGTTTGTTATTTTTCAGTTATCGCTTTGTATTCATCCTATTAGGTATCTCTATTTATTCTGCCGTATCACTTCACGTTTACTTTCATGCATGCCTTGTGTTAATGTTTGAGCATTGCCTCTCGTGGTATATCGGATGGAAACCCAGACATAAATTCCTTAACCGAATCCGAATGGACGGTAATGCGGTCTGTACTTGGGATACAACTCCACATACCGCTCCGGGAAACACTCATGCATGTGCTTAGGTCATTATAGATGTCATTTTTATAATCATGTTCGAACGCGTTTCCAAACGCTACTAGAACGTGTATACATTCTGTTTTACCATGCATCATATCCCATATTGTTCGAACGAGTTTCCGAACGCTACATGGATGCACATACAGTGGACAAACACATTTTTATCATATTTTGTGCATGCTTTCCTCTTTATTTATTTCTTTTTGTATTAAGTACCTACTCATCTATCTTTATATTAACGTTTTTACTGTTATTATTTATTTACGTTTTCGTACTTCTTTATTTAATATATTTATGGAATTATGCACTTACCTTCAAACTTGTGTGTTGATTAAATTATCTTTCATGTTTTGCATAAGACTTGGTTATATTATTGCATAAATCCTTTCATTACAATTGGCATAAGTAAGGGACCATTCCGAATCCAACAGTTTGAGGTCTTCCCTTGCAAGGGGTGAGTGCGATCTTAAATTATTTCCTAGTTCACATTAGGTGGCGACTCTATTTATTCTTCGGCTTAGTCCCATGTGGGCTACTCCGTACTCCCAATCGGGCCGCGAGCTCGGACAGCGTCGCACACCTCTATACCATACCTACACACATACCATTGGGGGTGAAGCTTTACTTACGGCTAACATAATCTTGAACAAAATTTCACCAAAGAAGAGTGATCAATCTCCATATGAAAAATGGAAGAGAAGCTACCGGCATAAAAAATCTTGAAAGTGTGGGGTTGACCAGTAAAGATTCAAGGTCCCTTGCTTAAAAGAGTTAAACTTGGACTTAAAATTATTGATTGTGTATTTATTGGTTATGTTATAAATAGTTGAACATACCGATTTCTAGTAATTAATTCTGGAATTTCGGATATTTAAGTAAATAGTATTATTGAGTCTAATAATACTGAATGGTTTGAGCAAATATTTCGTTATAAGGATAAACTTGATAAAAATAAACGTAAAGTGCTTGAATTTAGTCCAGATAACGGGGTTAATGTTACCTCTTCATCTGGTATTCAAGACAAGATTTTGGAACCAAATAAATCAACATTAACTCTCCCTGAATCAAAAGATTTATAACCTAGAAGAGGAAAAAGAATCAAGGTAGCAAAAGATTATGGACCTGATTTTTTAACCTTTCTCACTGAAGATGAACCTCAAACATATCAAGAGGCCATGACTTTATCTGATTCTATTTATGGGAAAGAAGTAATAAATAGTGAAGTAGAATCCATTCTATATATGGGAGTTAGTAGACTTACTATCTAGTTGCAAACCGATTGGTTACAAATGAATTTTCAAAAAAAAAAATTGAAACCTGATGGTACAATTGATAAATACAAAGCTCGTTTGGTAGCGAAATGATGTCGTCAAAAATAAAGACTTGATTTCTTTGAAACATACTCACAGTAACCAGAATAATATCTATAAGGATGTTAATTGCGATTACAATGATTTATAATTTGGAAATACATCAAATGGATGTAAAAACTGTATTCTTAAATGGTGAGTTAGATAAAGACTTGATTTCTTTGACAATACTCACAGTAACCAGAATAACATCTATAAGGATGTTAATTGCGATTGTAGCGATTTATAATTTGGGAATACATCAAATGGATGTAAAAATTGTATTATTAAATGGTGAGTTAGATGAAGAAATTTTTATGTAACAACCTGAAGGGTTTGTAGCGAAAAGACAATAGGAAAAAGTATGTAAACTTATGAAGTCACTTTATGGACTTAAACAAGCGCACAAATAATGGCATGAGAAATTCGATCATACAATGTTATCAAATGGATTTCAGATCAATGAATGTGATAAATGCGTCAATATCAAGAAAATGAAATCATATGTCATTATATGTTTGAATGTTGATGATATGCTCATCATGGGACCAAATTTAAGTGTCATAAATTCCACAAAGAAAATATTGAATTCAACTTTTGATATAAAAGACATGAGAAAAGATGATGTTATATTAGGAATTCGAATTCAAAGAAGTAGTGATGGTTATATTCTCAGCCAATCACACTATGTGGAAGCAATTCTTCGAAAATTTGGACATTTTGATAGTAGTCCATCTAAAACTCTTTTTGATCCTAAGATTACATTAAAGAAAAATGTTGAGGATAGTGTGTCACAAATAAAATATTCTTGTAAAATTGGCATACTACAATACATCTTACTATGTGAATAGATTGGCATGATGTACTAGTATTCCTTCAAAAGATCATTGTGATGCTTTAGTTGGAGTATTAAGATATCTAAAACGATCAGTGAAGTATGGATTATATTATATAAAATATCCATCCGTTTTGGAAGGATATAGTGACGCCAATTGGATTTCGAATGATACAGAAAAGTAACAAGTGGATATGTGTTTACACTTGGAGGGGCTTCAGTATCTAGGAAATCACAAAAACAAATGTGTATAGACGTTTGATAATGGAATCGGAATTCATAGCCTTGGATAAAGCTGTTGAAGAAGGGAAATGGCTAAAGAATTTCCTGGAAGTTATTCTAATGCAACCTCAACCTGTGACGGTCATATGTGTGCATTGCGACAGCATGGCTACTATTGGGAGAGTAAAGAGCCATATGTATAATGGGAAGTCAAGGCGATAAGACGTAGACATAACACTATAAAACACATGCTCTCGACTAGCATTATTTCCATTGATTTTATAAAATCAAAAAAGAATATTGCATATCAATTAACAAATGGTATACTGAAGGAGAAAGTGTTATATTTATCGAGGGAAATTGGTTTAATGCCAACACAATGAGAAATATCCTAGCGGAAACCAAACCTATCAATTTGGGAATCAAAGTCTAGGTTCAATGTGGAAAACTAGTTGGGTAAAGCTCAAGTAATAAAACATAAAAAAATTACTCATTCATATGATAAGAAATGTTATGATACCTCTGACGATAAGAATGAATGACTGATCATTCTTAATGAAACATGATACTTATAATCACTATGTCACCTATATAAGAGTAATATGGGGTCGCATTTATGAGAATGAAATGGATAAATTCTCTAAAACTCCTATGAATCCAGGATTATTCATGACTAAAATGAACACAACCGTATGAATCAAAAGGTGTTGAAATTCGATATGTATGATACTTATTGTCTTGATTTACAAAATATGATGAACAGTTTAATATTTCCTATACACACTGACTCATCGACAAATCCAATAAGCACTTATCAAGGAAAGTTCAAGTCCAAAATACACCTCTCCTAATGCATATCATTTTAAGTTTTCTCTGGATCATGCTATGTACAATGTCACCATTATTTGTTATACAAATGTTGGGTATTGTAATAGTTTGTATAGAAAATAGAGTGAGAAGTGTTAGTGTTCCTAGAACATACCAAGGATCTAATAAACATGAAAGAGTGTGATCATTATAAGTTGTGGAATATACTTACAATGAACGGATTGGAATTTAAAATTTTGAGAAGAGATCTCCAAGATCCAACCTTTCAATGTTGATTCCAATCTTTAAGTTGTTTCCCTATCACCTTTGTTGATCTTTGAAATGCTAACTTTGATTGATTTTGCACAAAATCAAAGGAAGGAGTAGAGCATGTTCACGCCCAAATCAATGAACTAGGGTTAGGTTTTGAGATGTGTTACCAAATGAGAGAGAGAGAAGGCTTTTGGTGAAAAGCAATTTACCTTTTTCACCTAAACAAGGTGGTTGGGTAAATGATTTCACCAAAACCATTTCAAGATGGTTGGGAAGTAGGTGGTTTGGCATAAATGCCAACTACCACATATGAAGTGGGCCACACATTTTAAGTTCAAAATTCAAAAAGTTTCTACGAATGTTTGCCGTGGCTCGGATCCGTTCAATCCGATTAAACGAATTTTTGTCGCTAAATAAGTAAATCTAATTTAATTAAATAACGACGCCTCGTAAATATATTACGGATGCCGTTTACGAATTAATTCTAAATTAATCAGTTCGCATGTATTAAAGTCCGACTTTAATTTCGCATTGAAATATAATTCCAATTAATATATCCGATATATTAATTTTAGCCCATATCAATAAACTAAATAGAAAAATCAAATTTAAATATTAAATTTATTTTACCGATTAATTCCAAATTAATCGCGCTCTCTCTCTTCCGAACACATTTAATCCCAGATTAAATCATGCCTCAATTAATCCCAGATTAATTTTCTCTCTCTTAATTAATCCCGGATCAATTCTAATTTAAGTCAACTGTCATCGGTAAATCTTTGGGAAGCGACCCAAGAGACCTCTGGATATGTTGGCAGTAAATCCGGTTATCGGACTATCCGATTAAGTACGTACCTCGTACTATGTGCTAACTGATTTGCAAGACATGGTTGGCTTCTAGCAAAGCACCGTGCCTACCCAATTCTCCAGAAATATTCTTACTGGAATATACAATCTATGTCAGGCGTAGAATACGTAGTATTGCTTATTGCGATCCAGTATCAGATGTCACATGTAAGGCCTGGGGCTAGAGTAGTGTCTGCCCCATACGAAGCATATATCGGATCACAAGCAACTAGTCTCTTTAATCGGATAATCATGACATTGTCACATTATCCCAATAGTTGCTGTTGGAGTTTCTACGGTCCCGAGGATCGATTCAAGCATAAAACAAAAGTGCAAATACAACAAAGAAAGTCGCAGAATACTCACAATGATCGGTTGAGGCGATGCGGTGAAGATAAAAACTTTTATGCCCTCATTTGGAAGTCACGGCAGTGGCAGTTTTGGAGCTCCTCAAAATCGGCCATGGATGTCCATAAAGCTCCAAGCTTTGTGTGTTGTGATTCCATGCACACGGGTGGGTTTCCCTATCACTTTCGTATGTCTCTTTGAGTGCTAGCTCTCTTGATTTTTGCCACAAAAATAATCAATTTCTCCTCATTGTGCTCTCGGTTTTGACCAGAAAAAGAAGAGGAAAATATGCCCCTTGGGCATGAGAGAGATAAAGAGGAATTAGAGAGAGAGAGAGATGGATGTGTATTAGTTAATTGTTTTTCAAAATAATTAAACATATACCTCTAATTTGATTTTACAAAAAAGTCAAACAAGTACAAGCTTTAAAACTTTTCCATCTACCACCATCAATCAATCAATCAATGAATAATGACTGGTGTCAATCACTCAAATTGAAAGATATATATCACTTGATTGACGAATGATGCGACGCTAGATGTGACTAGTGATTTGACGCTTGATGTGACTTACGGGCAGTACTTGAATTCGAAATGCGAGTGCGCTCGCAAGCACTCTCGCGCTCGGATTCGTTAATTCCAAATGAACGATTTTTCCGTTGCGTCATTATTAAATCTAATTTAATTAAATAATCATGCCTAGCATAATTATTATTCACGTCACTAACGAATTAATTCTAAATTAACTCGTTCGCCCGAATTAAAATCTAATTTTTAATTCCGCGTCGAAATCCAATTTCATTTAATATTTTGAATATATTAATTTATCAATTAATTTCAAATTAATCATTTTCTCTCTTTAAATAATATTTTATCCTATATAAAATATGTCTGTAATTAATCCCAGATTAATTTTCTCTCTCTCATCTAATTAATCCAGATTAATAAAGTGCGAGTCATACGTCATCGGTGAATCTTCGGGAAGCGACCCATGAGATCCCCGGATATGTTGGCAGTAAATTTGGTCATCGGACTATCCGAACACATACGTACCTAGTACTACGGTTTACCGATTTATAAGACAAGGTTGGCTTCTAGCAAAGCGCCATCCTACCCAATTCTCCAGAAATATCCTTACAGGAATATGCGATCTATATCAGGCGTAGTATATGTAGTATTTACGTATTTCGATCCAGTATCGAATGTCACGTGCTAGGCCTGGAGCTAGAATTGTGTTTGCCCCGTACGAAGCACATATCGGATTTCTGGTAATTAGTCTTTATAATCGGATAACTATGACCTAGTCATATTATCCCGATGACTGCAGTACTTAAGAGTACTAGTACCGTATCCTACGTGACATCATCTCCACTATGACTAGAGTGATACTTCTGTCTTGACATCACACCCAACACACTACGATTCTCAATATACCCAGCAGAGGCGTACACAGAACCTGTTAAAGCCCTTGACGACCAAAACCAAAGCATATTGATTGTCGCAAGTATTAGCGGTGCAAGTTTCAGGTTAAGACCAAATACACCTACCCTGATTTCGGACTTCCATAGACACATAGTCATACTACCAATGGAATTCCGATGGGGTCTATCCAGAGCAAAGCTGTTTTCCATACTATCGGAAAAACACAACCTCCTATTACACTTCCATGAGTATCCAATACCCAAATATATGAGAACTATGCTATTGTGCCCTCACAATGCGCACAAGTGTAATACTAGTCTTTTACGCATTTATCGATGTCCAATCTCGATAATACTCTGACTAGGGATATTTAATGATTATACCTTCGTAGATTGATACTGTCTCATATCATCTCAATCCAGGAACTAATCATAAGGACTTCCTGTCATTTATACATCTAGGTGATCTAATCACAAATGATAAGAGAGAAATCTCCTTTGTCACATAATTAATTTAAACAACAACACCATGATCTGTATAAATAGTGACGCTATGGGTCATAATTGTCCAACAGTTGCAACACATTAGAGTACCAGTTCTGTATCCCTACGTGATCATCATCTTCATATGACTGAAGTGATACTTCCATCTTGACATCTCATCCAATACTCTATGATTCTCAATAAGCCCAGAAGAGGCGTACACAAAACCTGTTAAAGTCCCGGACGACTAAAACTAAACCGCAATGATTGTCGCAAGTATTAGCGATGCAAGTATCAGGTTAAAGACCCAATACACCTACCCTGAATCAGATTCCCATAGACACATTATCATACAACCAATGGGATTTCGTGGGGTCTATCCGGAGCGAAGCTGTTTCCGTACCATCGGTAAACACAACCTCCTATCACACTTGTATAAGCATCCAATACTTAAATATATGAGAACTATACCATTATGCTCCCACAACACGCACAAGTACAATACTAGTCTATTCCGTATTATCGATGTCCAATCTCGACAATACTATGACTATGGATGTTTAATGATTAAAACTTAGTGGATTAATACTGTCTCATATCTTATAATCTGGAACTAATCATAAGGACTTTTATCACTTTATATTTAAGTAATCCAATTACAAAATGATAAAATAGCAATTTCCATAGTCACATAGTTAATTTATACAAAAACCATAATGTCTTTTACAAATAGTGACGCTATGGGTCATAATTGTCTAACAATCTTCCACTTGGCCTATAGCCAGTCACTCAAGCATCTAACACCTGAACTATGTACATGTCGCTCAAACTTTTACTGTGAAATAGCTTTCGTCAATAGATCTGCAATGTTGTCATCTTATGCGACATTATCGATCTTCACATCGCCACGATGTATGATCTCACGAATCAGATGGAAACGTCGAAGAACATGCTTGGATCATTGATGAGACCGCAATTCCTTAGCCTGCGCTATAGCCCCATTATTGTCACAATACAATGAGACGGGCTCAGCTACTAATGGAACTGCTCATAATCCAATTAGGAATTTACGGATCCGAACTGCCTCTTTTGCTGCTTCAGCTGCCGTAATGTACTCCGCTTCTATTGCTAAATCGGTAACAGTCTCTTGCTTAAAAGATTTCCAGCTTACTGCTCCGTTGTTCAAACAAAATACGTACCTGGATTTTGACTTAGAATCGTCTTTATCGGTTTAGAAACTTGCATCGGTATACCCGGTTACCTCAAGTTTTCCATCTCCATAGATTAAGAAAGCATCCTTAGTTCGTCTAAGATACTTAAGGATGTTCTTAACTGCCATCCAGTGACCATCATCTGGATCGTCCTGATAGCGACTACACATGCTCAAAGCATATGAGACATCAGGTCACGTACATATCATGGCATACATGATCGATCCGACTGCCGAAGCGAACGGGATCCGACTCATGTTGTCTCTCTTATCTTGAGTTTTAGGACACATGTCCTTAGATTGTGTGACGCCATGTGACACTGGCGATAGTCCCCGCTTGGATTGATCCATGTTGAATCGCTTCAATACTTTGTCAATGTACATGATCTGGGAGAGTCCAAGCAGCTTTCTAGATCTATCCCGGTAGATCTTTATTCCTAAAATATATGCTTCTTCTCCCAGATCTTTCATGAAGAATTTTAATGAAAGCCAAGCTTTCACTGATTGTAGCATGGGAATGTCACTCATTGCCCATAAGCAATACATCATCAACATAAAGGACAATGAATGTCAGTGCGCTCCCACTAACCTTCTTATATATACAAGGGTCATCCTCGTTTTGAATGAAATCATATTTTTTGATGATCTCATCAAAACGTTGGTTCCAAGAACGCGATGTTTGCTTCAATCTGTAAATAGATCGATTTAACTTACAAACCTTGTTTGCAAGTTTTGGTGCCACAAAACATAAGGCTGTTACATATAAACATCCTCCAAAAGGTTTCCATTAAGGAAAGCGGTTTTGATGTTCATCTGCCATGTCTCGTAATCGAAATATGCAGTAATAGCAAGCATAATCTGAATGGATTTAATCATGGCAACTGGTGAAAATGATTCACCGTAATCGACACCATATCGTTAACGATAACCTTTCGCTACAAGCCTAGCTTTGTATATTTGTATGATGCCATCTATGTCGGTCTTCTT
>SKCR01034047.1:0-49875 GCA_019454045.1 Zanthoxylum bungeanum
TAGAATTAATTCGTTAGCGACGTGAATAATAATTTTGCTAGGCATTATTATTTAATTAAATTGATTTAATTACGTCGCAATGAAAAATTCGTTAATTCGGAATTAGCGAACCCGAGCCCGGGAGTATTGCGGGCGCACTCGCATTTCGAATTCAAGTGCGGACCACAAGTCACATCAAGCGTCAAATCATTAGTCACTTTGATTGATGTAATGTCTAGTCACTTTGAGTGATGTGACAACTAGTCATTTGTGAGTGATTTATGGTAGTGGTTGTAGGCATAAATGCCTTGACTTTTTGAAAGCAAAAATTTGGTATTAGCTTTTGGAAATCTAATACACTAAATACACACCACATTTAACACATTTTTCTCTCTTCTCTCCTCTAAATCTCTCGGCTTAGGCCAATTTTCTTCTTCATTTTCACTGCAAATGCCGTGAGATGTGGGAGAAGCATAGGAAGATTTGCGACAAATTTTCCAAGGTGCTAGCACACATTCAGGGTCTTGCGTAGGTGATAGGGAAACCCACTTGTGGGCATGGGATCACAACACAAAGCTTGGAGCTTGGAGGACATCCATGGCCGATTTTGGAGGAGCACAAATCAGCCCACTGCCGTGAGCACCTTGAAGGAGGAAAATATTTCGTGTTCAACGCATCGCATAACCGATCAATGTAAGTATGATTCCGCCATATTTCATTGTTGTATTCGCACATGTTTCTTGCTTGAAATTGATCTTGGGACTAATTAGAAACCCAACATATTGTGTCGGCGTCGCAATGCGGAAAGTTGGTGCGCGTCGCGATGCTGATGTCAGCAAAGATGTGGATTTTCGGCAACATGTGATGGTGACACGTGGCACGACGCACGTTAGCAGATTTGTTGTGATGTTGACACGTGGCAGGCGCATGTTAGCAATAGCACATGATAGCAAAACTTCTCTGATTGGTCCATGTGTCCGGCGCATGTTAGCAGTCTCTGGCGCAAGTTAGCAGACGGCGTATTTTAGTAAACAATGCATTTTAGCAGGAAATTTACATTTTTACCCTTTTTGTCTGTTTTTCATTGTTTTGGCCCCGAATTGATTCCAGAGAGTCATGTTATCTTATTTATCTACAAAATACCACAAAACACATCAAAATATTCACAAAACTCAAGAAACTATACAAAATATTAAGTCAAATGAGTGGGAAATAGTGATCTATTTACCACTCATCATGAACGGGACAAGCAGAATCTAAAATCCAACTAAATGTAACTGCTTCACAAGCTAAGGAGATATCAATAATAAAAAAAATAAAAGTATCTGATGTCGATGCTCTTTCCTTCCTGATATGGGTAAGGTAGTCAGGACAGTTCCTCTTCCAGTGCCCAATCTTACTGCAATGATGGAACTTTTCTTCAGAAGCCCTCTTGGGCATTGCTATCTTAGCATGCGGAGGAATATTGAAACCCTTATTTTTCTTTCCCCTCGTCTTCTTCCCCTTCAACTTGGAGTGGGAAGAAGCAGAAAGTGAAGTGGGTTTCGGAAGGTGAGTCGGTACTCCCTTCCATGATGTCAGCTCATGTCACTACCATCATTGTAGCAACAACTCTTCTCAACTACCCATAATTCGATAATTAAGAATACTTATTTTTCACTGTCATTGTAGTGGCCTATGGTGTCCTTTGGGGGCCTATGGCGACTCTGCTCTGCCACTTCCCCGCCACTGCACCGTCCTATGGCGACTTGCATGGGCTACTTCCAATGAGAACCATTACTTTTCCTATAATCAACACAAGTGTTCCAGAAGCTCATCCTTTCAAATAGGGCAGACGTCGTCACATACCTTTACGCAAAAGACAACTCGTTGTCCCAACTTCGCTCCTCGGGTCGGCATACCGAGGTGAATGATCCTTGATCAAACTTCCCGACTTCTCTAACCAAGTCGGGTTCACAAGAGGATGATGAAGGTCCAAGAGCCTAGAGAGGTTGGAGTCAGACAGAAGGGCCCGAGCCCACTATACAGAAGGGTTCTCCCGAGGGCAGAACTTGCTGATGATGAATCAAGTTGGGATATTGACCCAACTTAGAGAAGAATTGATAGATTTGGTAGAATTTGAGTGTTTGTGTAAGCCGACTCGAGATGGTAATTGTTTGTGAACCCGACCTAGTTAGAGAAGCCAAAAAGTTTGATCAAGCATCATTCACCTCGGTATGCTGACCCGATGAGCGGAGTTGGGACCACAGGTTGTCTTGTGCTTAAAGGTATGTGATGTATGCCCTAGTTGAAAAGATGAGCTTCTGGAAGACTTGTGATGATTATGGGAAAAATAACGGTTCTCATTGGAAGTAGTCCCTGCCAGCTGTCATAGGGTGGTGTAGTGGTAGGGAAGTGGCAGGGCAAAGCCGCCATAAACGAGTGCAATGACAGTGAAAAATGAGTATTCTGATTGGCCGAATTGTGGGTAGTTGAGGTGATTTGTTGTTACAATGATGCCAGTGACATGAGCTGATATCATGGGCGGTGAATTTTGGAAGCCTATATAAAGGGGTTGAGGTCTCAGATTCAAGGGTTAGCAACTTTCGTATCACACAACTTGTAAAAAAACTAAGAGCTTAAAAACTAGTGATAGAGAGAGAAAGTTGGTTGGTTTCCGATCACCTGAGAGATTTGTAATGGGCTAGCTTAAGACCCGAGATGTTATACAGTCTTTGTAAGCTCACCACACCACTTGTAGATCCGCTCAGTCTTGACCCCGAACAGTAACCTAATACCTCTTTTTTTCTCGTGGACGTAGGTTGCAGCCATTTTCCACCTAATCACGTAATTAAATTCTTGCCTCTGTGATTATTTGTTTGCTTGCTAAGTTTGCTTTGGTTCCCTACTAATCAAACAAATTCACTGTTGATAAAGATTTGTTCGATTGGTTAATTTCTCATATTACCCTTGGAACGAAAAACAACCGTCAACATGAATGAGATATGTGAAGTTTGAATTGAACTTGAGGCTTAATTTAGGTTTTCAATTCCAGCTAGGGGTGGGCATCGGATCGGATCGGATCGGATCCGATCCGATTAGCAAATCCGATCGAATCGAGTTGGTCTGGTTCGACGGATTTCGGATCGGATCAGATTTTATCCGATCCGATCCGATCGAATTTTTTTTATTTAATATGCAAAACGACGTCGTTACATATTAAATAAAAAAAAATTTGAATTATTTCGGATCGGATTTTATCCGATCCGATTCGCCCGATTTTTTTGACTCAAACCCACCGAATTCGGATCGGATCGGACCAATCTGATCCAAAATATGATGATTTCGGATCGAATTGGTCCTATTCGATCCGATTCGAATTCGGATCGATCCGATTCGAATTCGGATCGAACCGATCCGATAATTATCGGATCGGATCGGATCGAGTTCGATAAGATGATCCGATCCGAACGAATCAAACAGCCCTGGGCATTTCGGATCGGATCGGATTCAGATTCGGTCCGATCCGAATCTGATAATGCCCACCCATAATTCCAGCTTGTGAGGTTTGGTTTACAACTGGTGATAGACCCGGCCGGCGGTTCAGTTCCGGTTCGGAACCGAACCGAACCGACCGGTTCCCGGTTCCACAAGTGTGGAACCGGAACCGAACCAGTTAATTCCCGTTCGGTTCCGGTTCCACACTTAAGTGGAACCAGAACCGTAAACCGAACCGGAACTGAACCGGTCGGTTCCCCTTCCGAGGTTTTTTTTTTTTAATTTTAATAATAAATTTTAAAAAATAGAAAAAACATTCTATAAAATTCTTTTAACATAGAATCATTTTTATAGCCAACTCTTGGCTAATGCTTTCTTCATATAAGCGATGTGGGATATTTGTTATTTGGCTATTGTGTCCCACATCGCTTATATGAAGAAGTCAATAACCAAGAGTTGGTTATAAAAAGGATGTGGACATTCATGTTTTAGTATTGCAATTTTAAACCTCATTATTATTAATAAAAAAAATTGAGATTTACTTGTGAAACCTTACGGTTCCAGGTAAATAATTTTTTTTTTTAATTTTTTTTACGTAAGGTTCCTCTTGGGTCTAACTGGTGATGCTTGATTCAGATTAGCATTGCTGTTAATCTATTTTGATTAGCCATTGATGGCTCTGATGTAAAGTTATGATTGAGAAAAAAAAATTGTTTGGACCGAAAGAAAATAATGCTTGAATAGGAAACATTCTGAATGATTTTTGTTAATAAAAAATAATTTTAAATAAAATAATTTTTAATTCTAAATATAAATATTTATATTTTAATACAAAAATACTAAAAATATTAAAATTCTTATTTTTTCATTTTTAAATATAAAAAAAATTTTAAAAATTAAAAAATTTATTTTACAAAAAAACTCGGACTTGGCCCAACCCTTTACCACACTTACTCACACATTTATTCATGTAGGCATTTTCATATCAAATACATTCATTTTTTAAGACATATAAATATTTTATTATCCATTTGTCCATTCTGTTTTATAAATTATTACAAGTCTCACACTCGTCGGACAAGATTCTATTCTTATTGTAATGGCATGCTTATCAGGGCACATGCACGTCATAATCCATATTCATAAAAATAAAAAAGAAAAAAGAAAAAAAAAAGAAAATCTCATAAATCGCCGCAAGAAGTTGATCCAATTCCATAACAGCAGTTATGACAACAAAATTCTCTTCTGCTCTCTAAACCTTCCAATGCAAGTGTATGCAATATTAGTTTCTTAACCCACCGCCAAAAGCTCACCAACTCACCAGAAAACCTGAACTATAAAGAAGAGCCATTCTCTCGACACATTCTTCATCAAAAACCTGCAGAATTATCTCTGATCTTCTCTTACAATGGCTTACAAGAACGTTTCTTCTCTCCTTGCTCGAGTTCTCATCCTCAGCCTTCTGCTTGCAGTAGCTGGGCAAGCATTGGCTGGACGTGGCAACCCGAAAGTAGACAAGAGCGAAGACATGAAGCAGCCTGAGTGGTTCCTCAAGTCTGATCACAGTCTGCTCATTCCTGGAATTGGGAGAGTGCTATGGCCACCAGGTTTCGGAACACCTTACAGTCCATACACCGGCAGCAGTGGAGGAACAGGAACAAGTGGCAGTCATATTCCAGGTGGCGATGATACATTTGTCCCGAACCCTGGTGTTGAGGTTCCAAGTCCCAGCACTGGAGGCAGTGTTCCACCTCCAGGAAATTAATGATGTCATCCTTTAGCTTCTTTAAGCTGTTCTTTCAATAAATTATTGTGCTCCTAGTCTGCCACTTCTAGCAAGGCTTGATCAGATGTATCAGTAATATTTCTAGTCCTTTGTTGTAATGAAGTCTGAAAAAAAAGAGTATGCTAGATGTAGGTGTTCCAGCTCCCTAGCTATTGTAATGAATTGAGGTCTTCTTAAGTTGTTGTATGTGAAAGTATTTTGCAATTCTACTAATCAAATGGGTCTATATCATATTCCAAGTTTGCATGCATGCTCATTTTATACCTGCATTTAACACAGCCAGCATCAAAGTGAGGGAGAGAGTTGAAAAATATTGAACCTATAGTACATTAAAAAAGCAGCACATTGAAGCATAAATCTTGTGGCTCCACTTTTCATCATGACCAAAACCATGAATCAATAAGCAGACAGTTCTTTTTCTTATAAATAGATAAAGGAAAACATTTTTTCTGCTGATACTCCACATTTAATATAAGGTTTTGGAGTTAGTGCGGAAACGTTTGTGTGATTGGATTTTAAAATTTTTCTTCCAAAACCGATTAAGAATCACGGTTATGCCGTTGTGGATGTAAACAAATATATATATTATTAATCCCTATTAATTTTATAAGCATGCAAATAAATTTTATTTATCAATATAAATAATATTTGATAATAATAAAATATATCTTGGTGTGTTTATTATTTTCCCGAGCCTTCTTAAATTGCCTCTTTGCGTTTTCCCTTATCGTAGTGCACCAAACATTACACCTCTAGTTGATACACTAGCACTCATCTACGAATAAATTACTCACCCTTTGAGAACAAATAAATTATTTTTTTTCTTGAATGTTGAAGTCTTAGAAATAGGATCAAAGAAATAATTTTTGTTGAATTAATCTTAAAACAAACTTGGAACAACTAGAAATTAAAGAGAGACAAAATTCAGCCAAAGAGAAATTATATCTTCCCTGGCCGAATTCTCCATCTATATATAGATGGGGAATACTTCAATTGTATCCCAATACAATAAAGACACTCCAAGATCTCTCCAAATCAAATTTCATCTCTTAAAGATTCTTTCGAAAATAAATTAGGATACTTAACCAAATTAGGAATCCTAATAAAATAAAGATTTTCCTATTTAATCGTAATTAGTACTCTAATTAATTTGGGTGTTGTCCCACTAAATTAAAGTTCAATATATTAAATATTATTTGGGCTCAATAATTAATTAATTAATTTATCTTACTTAATTTTAATTAACAATTAATTAAAATTACATCTAATTAAATTTAATTTATTTAATATAAATATCAAATATTTATTTAAACAATTAATTCTACGTTTATATTTCGAATTTATTAATTAAATTAATATTTCTGAAATATTCCGAATATCTTAATCCAATCAGGAAGTTTTATTTTGCCAAAATAATCATTTATTAACTTTTAATAAACATCCTCAAATTTGTAACATATACGAGAACTATATTTTGCGACTGTCATATGTTCATTATCGATTAGCAGTAAAATAATATGAACTCTTTAATATTTCATCGCTATGATATTCCACATACCATGGGTTATCGCCCAGCAGCAAGCCATGACCCTCAGTCGATGAATGAAGTGGGAAAAATATGAGCCTCTTAGAATACACTTCGAGCATGACATCTTATTCCTTCCGATATTTATGTTTCTTATCAAGTCCATGATCATGATTAGGTCAAATCCTTTCTACTCGACATATATTTAAACTCGATCTTGTGGATTTGATATCTCTAAGATATCGATTGTTTTGGCCAAAGACTTACATCCACAACTTGGAGTTTCCTTGAAACATCTCTATCTTTTATTATCAAAGCTATCAGATCCCATCTTGAAGCACATATGACTTCATATGTCAATAGTTCATCTAATATTTATTCAAAGTACGTGGATAGCCAAATGAGGATATACTAGTGAACCAGGAGTACTGTCGCATAAGTCATCATATGATCTAAATTCAGTGGATATAACGACATTAATGTATTATTACGATGATCAATGAGCTTAGATAATATTACCATGTGATTTTACACTTGCATGGCCGTGTTCGATATTTCATTCTACTAATAAAACATCTATTGTTTGTGTCCTTATGATATGAGAATCATCATCCATTCTACTAATATCAAATGTCAATCTAGGTAACACACAACAATATTTGTTGGTTATATATTATTGTCCTGTATAATAATCACATTTTACTAAGAACTTACTTTTAGACTTATTCGTATAAATATCGTTGACTCTCATAATCATAAACTCCTTTGGATTAACGATATTTATTTAACATAACGTCTCGAGACATGCACATGAAATATGGATGTAACAATGTGTAGAGAATAGATGCATTTTATTAATAAATAAGAAACTTTATTATGAACATTTTCCCTTAAACCATAACACTTATAACTGGTTTTAGGGTATACACTCTAACAAACTCCCACTTGTATTAAAGTCAGTTATTATGATATCATATGCCCATCTTCTCAAGATGACGCTCCATTTGATCTTGGCTCATAGGCTTTGTTAGTGGGTCAACTACATTATCAGCTGAAGGTGTCTTCTGAACGACTATCACTCCATCTCCAATATATTCTCTTAGTATGTGATACTTTTTTTGAATATGTTTGGATTTTTTATGCGACCTCGGTTCCTTGGGCTCTACTATAGCCCTATTGTTGTTGCAGTTCAAAGAGAACACTCCTCCAATGGTTGGAACCACACCTACTTCATTAACGAACTTCTTTATCCAAACTTATTCCTTCGTATCTTCCGAAACTACTATGTATTCTACCTCAGTAGTTGAGTCTACAATGGTGGACTGTTGGCGCTTTTCCAACTGACTACTCCCTCATTGCATAAGAAAATGAATCTAGAGGTTGAATTATAATCATCAGCGTCTGTCTGAAAGTTTGAGTCCGTAAACCCTTCCACTTTCAGTTCTGGTGATCCGTAAGTCAATATCATATCCTTAGTTCTTCTTAAGTGCTTGAGGATTGCCTTGACTACTACCCAATGGCTTTCTCTTGGATCAGACTTGAATCTACTTGTAACATTAATAAAAAAGGTGATGTCTGCTCTTGTACGCAGCATGGCTTGCATGAGATTACCTATGGTGGATGCATACGGTACTTGACTCTGCATGCTCTTTCTTGAGGTGTCTTGGGACTCATCAATCTTGATAGATGAATTTCATGCCTACAAGGTAACAAATCTCTCTTAGAGTCCAACATATTGAATCTCTTGAGCACTTTTTCTATGTACAGACTTTAGGACAAAACAATCATTATTTTATATCTATCTCTATAGATTCTTATGCAATAGTATAGGTTGCTTCTCCCAAGTCTTTCATTAAGAACGTTTTAGATAACCAAATTTTGACCCAAGTCATGATAGCAAGATGTCATCCACATATAATATTAAGAACATTATGACGCTCCTATTGAAATTTTTGTAAACACATGGCTCATCTATATTTTTTATGAAACCAAATATTTTGATTGCATTATCAAATTGTAGATTCCAACTCCTAAATGCTTGCTTTGGAGCATATACAGATCTTTACAACTTACATACTTTATGAATATCACCCTTAGATGTAAAACCTTCTAGTTGTTTCATATATAGATCATTGTTAGCATTCCCACTAACCACGATCTTGTGATTATAGCGAAAATAGAAGTACTATCCCATCAAATCCTTGAGATATCAAATGAATTGACCTTTTTCAGATCTTGAGTCTACAGTTTTCGTAAAGACTTTCCTTACATAAGCTAGAGTATCCTAAATATTCAAATATCCTAAATTAGGATATGGGATTTTGGCAGCGGATTTGGTTAGAACTCTATTTAGAACATTAATTGGTAGAAAAGCACACGTTACGCAAGCGCACGTATCGCTCAAGTAGTATAGATTTATCGATCACTCAAGGATTTATTACTTATGTTATTAATTTAAGAAGCTAAATTTCTACAAGTATCTAAGTGAAATTGATTGTTGGTTAGGTGGTGATTTTATCTAAAATAAATAATAAAACTAAGGTAGTTTCCAAAATTAAATAATGATTTGAAAATATCCAGGGTTGTGAATCCTCCCAATATTATTCTAAGGATGAATTGATTATCTTATACTTATACAATATGCTGGCTTATTAACCTGGAACACGAATGTATACACGAGCCTATTTCGATGGTCTAATGAAAATATTCAAAGTTACTTAATTAACTATATGTCTATGTTAACGAAGAAACCCCAAATTTATTAAGTTCAAGTTCCAATTGTGGTTACACCCGCTCTACAGGTATATTTCTATCCTGGAGGGAAATCCCTAAAATGAGATCATGTGTTATTGAATATACGGCTAAACCTAAAATCTCTATGTCAAGTTCATTTTAAGCTTACCAAATCAATCTTATTGGTGGCCATGCAATAAGAAGCACTAAGAACTAGACTCAATAAATAAACCAAAATATCACATAAGACACAAGATAAATCAACTTATAAAATTATTAATATTGGTTTTCATTGCAACCCTAGATAATGTAATTAGTTACAACACAAACCTGGGATTACTAAATAAATAATTAAACAAAACATTATAAAAATAATTGAAAACTTTTAAGTTAAACAACAATAAAATAAAATGCTCAAGTTAGATGATCCACTTTTAATATTTCAAATATAGAAATCTCCCTTATTATAATATATAAATTGTCAATGTTAACCGATCAATTTATTTCATGAATTAATTATATTAAAATCGACCATAAAGGTGGTGATTCTATTTGTCCAAAATAAGTCAAACCGACCATATAGGCGGTAACAAAGTCATATAAAACCGACCATATATGTGGTAACAAAGTCTGTCATGTAAAACCGACCATATAAGCGGTAAATAATTAATACAGATTTAAATTAAATATTAGATTATAATTTATATATTATAAAATAAGGGAGATTAATCTAAATTATCATATTAAAAGTTTCACCCTTTACTCCAGCAAAAAGAAATTACCTACTCATGCTTTGAATAAGAACACACATAGTTTTATTACTAAAAAAATAAGAAAATACAAGAAAGCTTAAAAATAAAACATACAAGACACTTCTTCCAAATTCATCAAGAGAGAAAATGAAAGATGCATGAAGCAAATGAGAGGTGAGCACCTATATTTATAGTAGAATTTCCCATCTCTCAATTATTCATTACAACATTCCAAATCAAATACAAACAACAATCATTTACTAAGTTCTTTCTTCTTCTTTTTGACTTTTAATTTTTTTTGTTGATATTTTACCAACCATTTATCACAATCCACCTAAAGTGAATTGTGACATTAATTAATTAATTAATTAATTTATTATTATTATTATTTTATTTTCTAATAATGAAAATTACATGCAGCACATGTGACTTCATCATCCATTTCGACCTTGACAACATCCGAACTAGAAACGCTTGTGAACATCAAAATTGTAGGTCTTTGAGTCTTCTTTCATATGGAACTAGAATCACCTCAATTCGATATCGGAGTAAAAAGTTATAGCCAAAATATGAAAATTGCGCAAAATTAAAATTTCCGAAATTGTACTCCGTTAGAACGCCATTTCAAGTTTCCAACCTCCAAAATCCAAATGTCAAGTCCACTTTTTGCCCTTCTTTGTTTCATATTCCGTCCTGATTGATTCCATTGAGTCCCGATTTTATTTTATCTGCAAAATAAACTAAAAATACATTAAAACGTTCACAAATCTCGAGAGACCATACAAAATATTAAGTTAAAGAGGCGGTAATTATTGATATATTTTCCCCTTATCACACCCCTAAACCTAAAATTTTACTAGTCATCGAGCAAAACAAACAAAACAAAATGAAATAAACAACTAAGACGAAATTAATCTAGGCCACTTTCGTAGGGATCATGATTGCATTTAGCATATGCAACAAGCCTTTAAACCTCTAGGTGTCCCTAGTGGACGAGTTATAGTCTCGTGAGGGCTTACAATGACAATACCCACAAACGTCAACCAAATGTACAATCAATCACACAAAACTAAATAAAAAGAAACAAAATAAACAAGTAAGTAGTAGAACTAAAAAAAAAAAGAAATTCTTATCCAAGTTAGTAATTGTTTTCTTTCTTTCTAAATTACTAAATAAGTAAATTCTCCTATGTTTTTTACCATTCTCCATACACACAACCAACAAGGTATTCATCAACTCATTGTGCCCACAATATTCATAAGTGAAGTTGAAAAGAGAGTAATATTTTTGTCCTAAAGTTATATTAGAATTCCACCTTTTTGGCAATGAAGCTTTCTCTTTTATTTTTTTATTTTTTTTTATTTGCAACATCTTCAATCCTTGTAACGAGCTTTGAGCCAGTGACTCCCAAACCAGTTAGCTTTAGGACACTAGGTGTTAAGACACCCCTACGAACTTAATTGATCGGATCTCAGATGTTAAAAGCTTTACTATTTGACGCGAATAATCACTACTTATTAAGGCAAGATGTCCGGTTACTAAGTAGAAACTTAATTATTATTAACTCTGGCTCTACCGTTTGATGCGAATAATCACTGCTTACTGGGGCAAAATGTCTGATTACTAAGTAAAAACATGGTTAATTATTTATATACACATTTTTTTTTCTTTTTTCTTTTTTCTTTTTTTATATATATTAATTTCATCGCTTTTAGGTGCTACTTCCAATAAACTAGAGCACTGAATGTTACAAAATTTTCACTTACAACCATGTTTGTATATTACCATGTATGTTGATAATACCTGTCAAATGAGCATATGAAGATCAAATTTAGTCAATATTATGGAGAATCCATGAATTTAAATAATTCAAAATTATAAATAAAAATTAACTTGTTACGAATTTTACTGAGATACGTCTCAGGAGCGGAAATTCCTTACACAACTATCTCAAAACAATAATTCCACTTGGTTAGTTAAAAATTTCAAAAGAAAAATATTTTTTGAATATAAAAAGAACAAATCAAAAAAAAAAGTAAAGAAAAAAACAACATAAAAAATAAAAACAAACTAGTCAACTATCCCCTCCCCCCAAACCTAATTGAGACATTGTCTCTAATGTCTGAAAAAGAAGAAGAAGAGTTTAAAAGACATCACCTGGTTAGCGTGGAATTGACAACTGCATCTACGACTGAAAAAGAAAACTACAGATTAAGATCCATATTTACTCTGCGTTTTTTGCCACGATCGTTACCAGACAAGTTCAACTTTGAAAGAATAGGGTCATTTTTGGTTCATAAGCTAAGAGTTGGTCAATTAATTATTGGCCATTTTTGCAGTTAGGAATATATCTTTACTAGATTTGAAACAAACCCATTCTTCTGGCATCTTTAAGAAATACAAAAATAAAATTGAAAAATCCATCAATATTAAATAGCCCAATGGGTTTCTGGTGGATGTTCAAGTTCGCCCAAGTTATCACTGTATATATTTCTTCCATCGTGCTCAGCCCACCTAGTAAAGCAATAAAAACATCAGCATGATAAATCATTTCAGAAAGTCTTTTAGACATACCTGAGACAATGGATTCTTCTCCGTTTGATTTTCCGATGAGGTTTCCGTCTGCCAAAGGTTTGGAATGATCCCTCAAACTTGGCTGTCACCTTCGTGTACTGCCTTTGAAACATACCCCATCAATCTCAGATTGCCACCGCCATATACTAAATGCATATTTCTTTCTGCCATAACTCTACCCAATTCTTTTGCAACCTCAACAAATCCTGATTTAGATCCAGAGTTAGTTCCATAAAACACATAGATATTAATGACTCGTCTTTTTGAAGTTGCTTCCATTTTTTTAATCTTTCTCTTATCTTATCTGGATGTGTTGAAGAAAGAAATTACGATCTAGATTTATAGATCTTGAAAAAGGGTGAGTAATAAATGCACTAGAACCTGCCAAATGAAAATTATTAGATGAACAGTAAAATAGATCGTGAAAGTCAAAAAGTTTAGATATTGTCGGCGAAAATAAAAGAAATCAAAGCAGTAAAGCAAATCAAAACAATTATTTAAAGGCAAGGAAATCAAAACAATAATATCTACAGGTAGTTGTGATTATAGCTTAAATCTTCCTCTGGATTTATGTCCAGTAACGGCTTGAACACCCTCTATGGGTCGACCATCCAATTTTCTTATAAATTGGCAAATAGGGTATTTTAATGTCAGATTCCCAAGACTGTATTGTTGTCTTTCTTTCTGGAATTGTGTATGTAAATTGTGAATCGCTTGATGAACATATCCACTAGGATGCGTCTCAAAAGTCAATGATATGTCATCTAGAGACTCCTTACTCATGTCAACTCTAATGAATTTAATTTTATCTTTACGATTTCAGGCACCATTCCTAAAGAACGACAACGAGTGTTGCATGTCCAACGAGCATATTTATAACAAACATCTAATCATTTAGCTCTTTTTTCTTAGCATAGGTATTTTTCCCTAAACCAGACATGTATGAAATGAAAAAGTCAAATGACTCACCTGCCAAGCGAACTCGTGCTTCAATTAACCAACGAATATTACTGGGAATACCATAGATCATAAGAAGCCTCATTCTAGCATGTCTGAAAAGATGGCCATCATGCATCGTTGAAAAGTGGCAGGGGCATTACATAGCCCAAATGGCATTTTGCGGAATGCGAAGGTACCATACGGGCCTGTGAATGTAGTTTTCTCCTGATCTTCTTGGGTGCTGACAATCTGATTGTACCTCGAGTATCCATCCAAAAAGTAGTAGTAATCATACCCTGCCAGTCTATCTAGCATCTGGTCAATGAATGGTAGTAGGAAATGATCCTTCCATGTGGCTTTATTCATCTTCATGTAGTCCATACAAACTCTCCATCCAGTCATTGTTCTCGTCGGAATTAGCTCATTCTTCTCATTGGTAACTACAGTCATTCCTTCTTTCTTGGGTACACACTGCATAGGGCTTGCCCAAGAGCTGTCATAGATGGGATAAATAATGCATGCATCCAACCACTTGATGATTTCTTTCTTCATTATTTCCTTCATAATTGGATTCAGCCTTTGTTGATGCTTCGATGTGGCTAAGTATTCATCATTCATCAAGATTTTGTGCATGCAAAATGATGGACTGATGCCTCGTATGTCTGCTATAGTCCAGCCCATAGCTCTCTTGTGCTCACGTAGCACTCTCAACAACTTATCTTCTTGTACCCAAGTTAGAGACGATGTAATAATAACAGGTAAAGCAGAAGAGTCCTCCAAGTATGCATACCTGAGGTGGCTTGGAAGTGGCTTTATTTCTAGCTGTGGTGGTTCCTCTATCGAGGGCTTGACTCGTCCTTTTGTTGGTAGTTCAAGCTTTCTATCTGTGGTATCAATCTGAAGTGAGGGGCTTCATCAAGATAGTTTATACATTCTAGAATCTCCTCATCTAATTCTTTATCAGACATGTTGGTGATGCAAGCTTCAAATTTTTCGGGAACAGATTGCATTGCATCTGTGTTCTGGATGACACTATCTATTATATCAAGTCTAAAGCATTCCTCATCTCCTTCATCATTTGGAAATTTCATGGCTTTAAACACATTGAATGTTACTTCTTGATCTTATACCCTCATGGTTAGCTCACCTTTTTGCACATCTATGATGGTTCGACCTGTTGCCAAGAGTGTTCTCCCAATGATGATGGGCACCTCTATGTCTTCCTCCATGTACAACACAATAAAATCTGCTGGGAAAAAGAATTTGTCCACCTTGCAAGTACATCTTCCACTACTTTAGGATGTGAGTGATCTATCAGCAAGTTGCAAAGTGACAGAGGTGGGCTTTGCTTCTCCAAGCTGCAGTTTCCTTTAGATAGATAGAGGCATCAAATTAATACTAGATACTAAATTGCATAAAGCCTTACCAAAGTAATGGTTCCCTATGGTGCAAGGGATCGTGAAACTACTAGGATCCTTCAATTTATAGGAGCTTCCTCTCAATGATGGCGTTGCATTCTTCTATAAATGCTACAGTTTCAAAATCACCCAATTTTCACTTTCTTGACAGAACATCTTTCATGAATTTGACATAACTGGGCATCTGCTCCAATGCTTCTGCAAATGGAATGTTGATGTGAAACTTTTTGAAAATCTCCAGAAATCGATCGAATTGCTTGTCCAGCTTGTGTTTCTGAAGTCGCTACGGAAAATGTTGTGGTGGAGTTAATCCTTCTAGATCATTTTCTCTTGACTCCTTATCTTCCATCTTTGGATCTGCATCATTGCTCTCATTTCCCATTGTGATTTTCGCATTAGGTGTTGTGGCTGTAACATTTTTGTTAATTACAGTGCCGCTCTTCAAGGTGATAGCTTGGCATTGTTCCTTTCCTTTGTTCATTGGATTTGGTTATGTGTCGCTAGGAAGGGTGCCTTGCGGTCTAAAGCCCTGCGTATTGGCTAGCTGTCCCAATTGATTCTCCAGTGTCATCAAAGATGCTACTTGATTTTGAAACAAAGCATCGTATGATGCTGCTTGCGCTTGAAACAAAGCGTCGTATTTGGCTTCTTGATTTTTCAACTCGGTAAGCAAATCTTCTATTCCTGACTTCTTTTCATACCTCTGTCCTTTATTTTGCTGTTGGAATCCAGGTGGTGGATTGTTCTTTTCATGTGATCTATGCTCAGAAGTATTGCTCCATGCAAAGTTGGGATGATTCCGCCATCCTGGGTTATAGGTATTGGAGTAGGGATTGTTTTCTTGTCTTTTGAAGTTGTTGACATAGTTCACTGTCTCATCATGTGGGTTGTGAGATTCTACCTCAAGCCTTCCTCCATATGGTGCGCTTATAGATCCAACATTGTTCACAGCTTGAATGCTAAGAATCTCCAGGCATTTGTAGATTTGATCTAGCTTGGCATTTACAGCTGTGTTGGCCCTTACTTCGTGGATTCATGCTACTTGCTGAATCATACTCCTCTCTGTTAGCCACAAGGAGTTGTTGTTAGATATTTCTTCTATTAAGTCACAAGCTTGATCTTCTTTTTTGCCATTAATACTCCTCCAGCAGTGACATCTACTGTGGTTTTCATTAATCCAGTAAGCCCATTGTAGAAAGTTTGGACTTGCAGCCACTTTGCAATCTCATGGTGGGAATATTTTCAGAGCAATTCTTTATATCTTTCCCATGCTTCACAGAAGGACTCTGAGTCGTGCTTCATAAAGGATGTGATGTTGTTTCTCAACTTTGCTGTTCTGGTTAGGGGAAAGTATTTTGCATGGAACATGGTGGTAAGATTGTTCCAAATTGTTATGGAACCTGCTGGTAGTGAACATAGCCAGCCTTTAGCTATGTCTTTCAAGGAGTATGGGAATACACGCAGGCACATTGATGTCACAGGCATTTGTAGGTAAGGGTGGAAGTACAATTCATGATATGAAGCCGTCAACCACCGTAATTGTTATATCTCGAATGGGAATTGGTGGTGCTACTTCCAAAGTTCAGGTTCTTGATTTTTCATATTGAGCAGTGCTTCTTGGTCTTCTCATCTTTCCCTTCTTAATTGTCTGAAAGTTCTTTCAATTTCTGGGTCAAGCGAATGGAATTCAAAGCTTCTACTTCTTCTCATGTAGTGTCTGAGAACCTGAAGCACAAGAAACAATAAAAAAAAAAGTAAAACCCTTAGACACAAGTAAAGTATCTATCCTCAAAATTATTAATAAAAGATAAATAGGTCCCCGGCAACGGCTCCAAAAACTTGATCGGTGGAAAAACACATGTACGCTCAAGTAGTATAAATATATCGATCCCTCGATGACTTATTACTTATTTTATTAATTTATGAAGCTAAATTTCTACAAGTATCTAAGTGAAATTGATTGTTAGTTAGGTGGTGATTTTATCTAAAAGAAATAAAAAAACTAAGGTGGTAGTTTCCAAAATTAATTAATGATATGAAAATATCCAGGGTTGTGAATCCTCCCAATATTCTTCTAAGGATGAATTGATTATCTTATACTTGTGCAATATGCTAGCTTATTAACCTGGAACACGAATGTATACACAAGCCTCTTTCGATGGTCTAATGCAAATATTCAAAGTTACTTAATTAACTATATGTGTATGTTAACTAAGAAACCCCAAATTCATTAAGTTCAAGTTCCAATTATGGTTAAACACGCCCTACAGGTATATTTATATCCTAGTGGAAAATCCATAAAGTGAGATCGTGTGTTATTGAATCTACGGCTAAACCTAAAATCCCTTTGTCAAGTTCATTTTAAGTTTACTAAATCAATCTTATTGGTGGCCAAGCAACAAGAAGCACTAAGAACTAGACTCAATAAATAAACCAAAACATCACACAAGACACAAGATAAATCAACTTATAAAATTATTAATATTGGTTTTCATTGCAACCCTAGATAATGTAATTAGTTACAACACAAACCTAGGATTACTAAATAAATAATTAAACAAAACATCATAAAATCAATTGAAAACTTTTAAGTTAAACAACAATAAAATAAAATGCTCAAGTTAGAGGATCCACTTTTAATATTTCAAATATAGAAATCTCTCTTATTATAATATATAATTATCAATATTAACAGATCAATTATTTCATAAATTAATTATATTAAAATCAACCATAAAGGCGGTGATTCCATTTGTCCAAAATAAGTCCAACCGACCATATAGGCGGTAAATAATTAATCCAGATTAAATTAAATATTAGATTATAATTTATATATTATAAAATAAGAGAGATTAATCTAAATTGTCATATTAAAAAGTTCACCCTTTACTCCAGCAAAAAGAAATTACTTACTAATGCTTTGAATAAGAACATACTTAGTTTTATTACTAAAAAACATAAGAAAATACAAGAATTCTTAAAAATAAAACATACAAGACACTTCTTCCAAATTCTTCAAGAGAGAAAATGAAAGAAGCAAGAAGCAAATGAGAGGTGAACACCTCCATTTATAGTAGAAGTTCTCATCTCTCAATTATTCATTACAACATTCCAAATGAAATACAAACAACAAACTTTTACTAATTTCTTTCTTTTTTTGACTTTTTGTTTTTTTTGTTGATCTTTTACCAAACATTTGTCACAGTCCACCTAAAGTGAATTGTGACATTAATTAATTTAATTTAATTATTTATTTTTTATTATTCTTTATTTTATTTCTCTAATAATTAAAATTACATGCAGCACACGTGACTTCATCATCCATTTCGACATTGAAAACATCATAACTAAAAACCCTTATGAACATCAAAGTTATAGGTCTTTGAGTCTTCTTTCAACTGGAACTAGAATCACCTCAATCAAATATCGGAGTAAAATTTATGGCCAAAATATGAAAATTTTGCGTAGCCGAAATTTTCTAAATTGTACTCCGTTAGAACGCCATTTCAAGTTTCCAACCTCGAAAATCCAAATGTCAAGTCCAGTTTTTGCCATTATTTGTTCAAAGTTTTGTCCTGATTGATTCCATTGACTTCTGATTTTATTTTATCTGCAAAATAAACTAAAAACACATCAAAACGTTCACAAATCTCGAGATACCATACAAAATATTAAGTTAAAGGGACAATAAATATTGATATATTTTCCACTTACCAAACATGCCAGGTTTTGGAGAGCATATCCCCAAAAAGAGGTCGGTATATCAACAAAACTCATCATGGAACGTATCATACCCAATAGAGTACGATTTTTCGTTTTAGAGACGTCGTTATGATGCGGTGTGTAGGGAGGTATTACCTGTAATACTATTCCCTGTTCATTGAGATAATCTTGAAATTTGGTATTTAAGTATTCTCCTCCACAATCAGATCATATATTTTTAATAATTTTTCCCAATTGGTTTTCTACTTCATTCTTATACTCTTTAAACTTTTCAAAAGTTTCTGACTTATGTTTCATTTGGTATAAATACCCAAATCTTGAACAATCGTCAGTGAAAGTAATGAAGTATTGAAAACCACATTTGGCCAATATATTAAGTAGGTCACATACATCAGTATGTATGAGTTTCAAGGTTTCATTGGCTTTTTCGTTTTGTCCTACAACATGTGATGTGGTCATTTTGTTTTGAGACATGATTCGCAAGTTGGATAAGGTTGTAAACTTAATGAAGGAAGTAAGCCTTCTTTCTCCAATTGTGAAATTCTTTTGTCTCCAATATGACCTAATCTTAAGTGCCAAAGGAATCGTGAATTAGGATTATCTCTTGATCGTTTCGTTGTTATTGTATTTAATTCTTTGTTACGGTTCTCATTCATTTGTAAGACATACAATCCATTTATGTTTTGTACCACACAATAAATTTATTCAAATAATAAATATTGTATTTCTCATTGATAAAATGAAATTCATAATTATATTTTGTTAATACTAGAATGGAAACAATGTTCCTTATTACACTAGGAAAATGTAAGACCTTATCTAATAAAATTGAATGTCTTGAAGGCATAGGAAGATGACACGTCCCTATTGTGGTTGCGGAGACAGCCATTTCCAACTTTGAGGACCAATTCTCATTCCTTGGGCAATCTCTTACTCTTTAGAATCAACGGAGACATACAAATATGTGAGGTAGCAGCAAAATCTAAAATCCATGATTGAGACATGGAACTTATTCCAAGATCCATTTCAATAATAAAGAATGAGGATATATCTTATTTTTTACTTTTTCAAGCTTGCAAGGTACTTAGGAAAATTCCTCTTCCAGTGACTTTTGTTCTTGCAATAAGCACTTATCTTGGGCCTTGTTTCCTTCTAATTCTTTGATATGCCTCTAGTGGGCTTTGATTTATTGGAGGCTTGTTTCTTACCCTTTCCTATTTTCTTGCCGTTGTGAAGACTAGAGACAGGAAGAAGAACAACCATTTTATCCTTTCCCTCAACCTTTATGATGTTTTCCATTTTTTTCATAGGTCTTTAATGAGCCATGAAGCTCACTAAGTGACCTATTTGATCTAATCAACTTGTTCATAATGCAGTTGGAAATGAAGCCATCGAATGTGAGAGTTAAAGATTGTATGATCAAATCCACCTTAACCTTTAACGTTAGTCTCAATAAAACGTATCCATTTGATCAATCAAATTGATCATTTGGAGCACATGATCTGATATTGGAGTCTCTTCCTTCATTTTCATCATGAATAACTTGCTAGTTAAATCGTATCTAGCAGTTTCACTACTTTCACCATACAACTTTTATAGGTGTTCCATGATTTCCACCAAAGAGTCCACCCTCTCATATTGCTCTTACAAATTTGAGCTCATAGAGGCTAAGATATACCTTCTTACCTTAAGCTCATCGTCTTTCCACTTATAATAAGTAGCGGCCACTTGAGGTAGTGTATCATCATTTACAAGATCAAGATCTATCATATCGAGAACATAATAGAGACGTTCGTAAACCAAGACAATCTTCAGCTTACGACACCAATCCAGGAAATTGGGACCAGTGAGTTTATCTTTGTCAAATATTGATGCTAGTGGATTCATTTTATATCACGTACTCTGTTGAAAATATAAGTTTGTTAATATTTTGTAACAAGTATTTAACAAAAGTTTAAGGTCTTTTAAACAATGTTGCTCCTACTAATTTTACTCGAATTTCACTTTCCCCTATACGGATGACAGAAATATTATTGGATGTATTTCTAGTGAGATGTCGAGTTCTCATTGTTAATGTCATGCCTCACCTAATGGGTTTTGGCACTTCATTTCCATTGATTCAAAACTCCTTTATTTCTATATCTATACAAGGCTCGACCTTTCCATCTCTAGCGAACAGTATCTCACCTAATGGGTTTTGACATCTTCACTAGTTAAGCTAGGCCCAACACATTTCGTCACGTAACATATATAATTGGCCCTCGCCTAATGGGTTTTAGGTTTATAATTTTTAGGCTACATAGACAAACAAATCAAATAGTACTTAAACATATAAGGGTCCCTCAACTAATGGGTTTTGGGAATGCCTCACCTAATGGGTTTTGGCACTTCATTTCCATTGATTCAAAACTCCTTTATTTGTATATCTATACAAGACTCTACCTTCATATCTAGCAGTTTCACTACTTTCACCATACAACTTTTATAAGTGTTCCATGATTTCCACCGAAAAGTCCACCCTCTCATATTGCTCTTACAAATTTGAGCTCATAGAGGCTAGGATGTAGCTTCTTACCTTAAGTTCATTGTCTTTCCACTTATAATAAGTAGAGGCCTCTTGAGGTAGTGTATCATCATTTACAGGATCAAGATCTATCATATCGATAACATAGTAGAGACGTTAGTAATCCAAGACAATCTTGACCTTCGACACCAATCCAGGAAATTGGGACCAGTGAGTTTATCTTTGTCAAATATTGATGCTAGTGGATTCATTTTATATCACGTACTCTGTTGAAAACATAAGTTTGTTAATATTTTATAACAAGTATTTAACCAAAGTTTAAGGTCTTTTAAACAATTTTGCTCCTACTAATTTTACTATCATATCGAAATCATGGCACGTAACATATATAATTTGCCCTCGCCTAATGGGTTTTATTGAATGTGTTGGAAGGTTAAAGCTTAATATTCAATTTTGAGGATTATTTAATTATTCATATCATATATGATTTAGGTATTTTCTTTTAGTGCATATTGATGTTTCTGTATCTCACTTTCATTGTGCACAAGCACATTTACCACATAACGTTTATGTTTGGCTCTAGACGATGAGGATCTTAATATTTTATTAACACTTTAATAATATTGTTCCATTTGGTTTAAGACAATCCTTCACAATTCGATAATTAGAGAAAAACTCCCAGAAAATGAGGGGGTCCGCAGTGACCACTTAAGTCCCAACCCTCGTAGGCTCTTATCTCCTTGGTGATAGAGTTCTCTTTTAGTACCTCTTTGTTCGTGAAGATCTTAGGCTTTCTTGGCTTGAATAATTATATTTCTAATCTTAAAACTTCTAAAAGATTACTTATTGATATTAATATTAAGAGATTTAATCAAAGTCGTATTAGAATTCTTGTGGTGATTGAGTTTTAATCTAATTAAAATTTCATTTGGTTTTAACTTCCTAAGAAGTTATTTAGTTCAAAACTAGCAACAACTCAATTTCTATTAGAATTCTTTACAAAATAAATTTTAATGGAAAATAGAATTCTAATCTTACTCAAATTTTAATTATGAAAATTTTGTAAAATATTTATAATTTAAAAAATATTATTTTCACCTTTGATCGTTTTCGGTATTTATAATAAATCCCTAATATTTTCAGAATTTTATAAACTGGTCCTGTGGTAGTCTGCCAACCTGAATTTTCAAGCTCTGTCCATGAGATTAATTTGCATAATAGACGACCTTTCAGAATTCCTATTAAGTTGAAATTTTACAGATTCGTTAGTCTATATGTCTAGTGTCTCCACAAATAAATTCAGCCAAAATAACGATTTTAATAGGATCCCATCTACATGCTTTAATTTATTTTCATCAAACAACATAACCTCAAAACTACTGATACCACTTTAAGGTTTTAGGATTAGTGCATAATTATTCATGTGACTGGATTTTAAAATTCTTCTTTCAAAACCACTTAAGGGTCGTGGTTATGCCATTATTGATGTAAACAAATATATAAATAAATAAATTATTCAATATTAATTTTATAAGCATGCAAATAAATTTTATTTATCAATATAAAAATTATTTAATAATAATAAAACATACCTTGATGTGTTTATTATTTTCCTGAGCCTTCTTAAATTTCCTCTTTGTGTTTTCCATTATCGTAGTACACCAAACATTGCACCTCTAGTTGGCACACTAGCACTTCTCTACGAACAAATTGCTCACACTTTGAGAACAAATAAACTATTTTTGTTTTCTTGGATGTTGAAGTCTTAGAAAAAGGATCAAAGAAATAATTTTTTTAAGTTAATCTTAAAATAAATTTGGAACAACCAACGAGAGATGGGGATAAAATTCAGCCATTGAGAAATTAAATCTCCCTTGGCCGAATTCTCCATCTATTTATAGATGGGGAATGCTTCAATTGTATCCCAATACAACAAAGGCACTACAAGATCTATTCAAATCAAATTTGATCTTTTAAATATTCCTTCCAAAATAAATTTGGATATTTAATCAAATTAGGAATCCTAATTAAATAAAGACTTCTCTATTTAATCTTAATTAAGACTCTAATTAATTCGGGTGCTAGCCCCATAAATTAAAGTCCAATAGATTAAATATTATTTTGGCCCAATAATTAATTAACCATTAATTAATTAATTATCTACTTAATTTTAATTAACAATTAATTAACATTGCATCTATTAAATTTAATTGATTTAATATAAATATCAAATATTTATTTAAACACAATTAAATCTAATTTTATATTTCAAATTATTAATCAAATAATATTTAGAATATTCCGAATATCTTAGCCCAATTAAAAATCTTTACTTTTCCGAACTAATCATTTATTCACTTTTAATAAAAATTCTCGACCATCCTAGGTTCATTATCGAGTAGCAGCTAAAATAATATTAACTCTTTAACATTTCATCTCTATGATATTCCACATATCATGGTAATCCCCTAACAGCAAGCCATTACCCCTAGTTGATGAGGAAGTGGGAAAATATTTGAACCTGTTAGATACATTTGAGCATGTCATCTCATTTCTTTCGATATTTATGTTTCTTATCGAGTTCAGGATCATGGTTAGGTCAAATCCTTTCTACTCGAAATATCTTTAAACTCGATCTTGTGGATTTGATACTCTAAGATATTGACTACTTTGGCAAAAGGACTTACATCCACAACTTTGACTTTCCTTGAAACATTTCTACCTTTATTATCAAAGCTATTGGATCCTATCTTGAAGCACACATGACTTCGTACGTTAATAGTTCAAGCCCATCTAGGCATTTATTCAAATGACGTGTTTAGTCGAATGAGGATATACTAATGAACCAAAAGTACTATCGTACAAGTCATCATAAGATCTGAGGTCAGAGTATATTACAATACTAATATATTATTACAAAGATCAATGACCTTAGATAATATTACCTTGTGATCTTACACTTCCGTGATCGTGCTCGAATTTCATTTTACCATGAAACATCTATAGTTCGTGTCTTTATGATATGGACTCTGTTGGACAATTATGACCCATAGCATCACTATTTGTAAAAGACATTGTTTTTTGTACAAATTAACTATGTGACAAAGGAAATTACAATTTTATCATTTTGTAATTGGAGACTTGGATATATAAATGATAAAAATCCATATGGTTAAACCGGATTAATAAGATATGAGACAGTATTAATCCACGAACGGTTGATCATTAAATATCCTTAGTCGTAGTATTATCGAGATTGGAATCGATAATGCAGAATAGACTAGTATTACATGTGTGCACGTTATGGAAGCTTAACGACATAGTTCTCATATATTGAAGTGTTGGATATTTATGCAAGTGTGATAAGAGGTTCTGTTAGCCATTGGACCGGGACATCTTCGCTCTGGATAGACCCCTCAGAGTCCTATTGGTATTATGACTATGTGTCTATGGGAATCCGAATCAGGGTAGGTGTATGTGATCTTTAACCTGAGACTTGCATCGCTATTACTTGCGACAATCAGTTTGTTTTGGTTTTGGTCATCCGGAGCTTTAACAGGTTCTGTGTACGCCTCTACTAGGTTTACTGAGAATCGTAGTGTATTGGGTGTGATGTCAAGATGAGAGTATCACTCCAGTCATATGGAGATGATGGTCACATAGGATACGGTACTAGTACTCTTAAATACTGCAGCTATCAGGATAGTATAACTAGGTTATGATTATCCGATTATAGAGACTACTTATGCGAGATCCGATATATGCTTCGACGGGGCAGACACAGAGCCAGCCCTAGGCCTAGCATGTGACATCCGATACTGGATCGTATTACGCATTACATTGTATAACTACGCCTGATACAGATTATATATTCCTCGTTGAATATTTCTGGAGAATTAGGTAGGCACGGTGCCTTGCTAGAAGCCAACCATGAATCAGTGAGAATGTGGTACGGGGTACGCACGTGTTCGGATAGTCCGATGACCGCATTTACTGCCAACATATCCATGAATCTCTTGGGTCGCTTTCCAAAGATTTTACCAATGACATTTGACTCGAACAGAATTAATCTAGGATTAATTATGAGAGAGAAAATTAATCTATGATTAATTACAACAAGAATTAATCTGGGATTTATTCGTCTAGAAGAGAGAACGCGATAATTTGGAATTAATCAGTAAAATAAATTTAATAGTTAAATTGGATTTTTCTATTTAATTTATTTATTTGGGCTAAAATAATATATCAAATATATTAATTGAATTGGATTTCAATGGGAAATTAAAATTAGATTTTATTCGAGCGAACGAATTAATGTGGAATTAATTCGTAAGCGACTATCGTAATAATTTTGCTAGGCATTATTATTTAATTAAATTGGATTTAATAATGTCGCGACGAAAAATTTATTTAATCGGATTAAACGAACCCGGGCACAAAGTGTGTTGTGTAAGCCAACTAAATTTTGAATTTAAAATGGTGGGACCCACTTTACTTACATCAACTTTTTGACATGTGATGGAAGTAGTTGGAATAGTGAATTGGATTCATTAATCTCACACAACTACCAACTTTGGAAGTCAACACAAATCTCTCCCTCTCATTGCTCCATTGCCGATTGCTTCTCCCTCTCTTTGTGAAATTTTGTTTCAATTTTTCACTCAAGCTAGCACTTAAATGAGTTGAACAAGGTGATATGGAAACTCACCCCAAGAGTTTGGAACTCATTTTCAAAGCTTGGAGCTTCTACATCCATTGGAATTTTTTAAATTTATCATCCGTTCATTGTTAGTATTTCCGCAACTTACTAGTTAAATTCACACTTTAATCTTGTTTAGAGATCCTTGGCATGTGTATGACACACTAACAATGGTATCATGAGCCATCTAAACTTGATTTGAATTCTAGGGTTCTTAACTTTATTTGGAGATTTTGTGCTTGAAGCATCTAATTTCTAAATTGATTGTTTGGTTGTGATTAGATGATGATAAATAAGATTTGTGCATCATTGGATTTGTGAAAATTGATTGGATCAAAATTTCCTCAATTCCTTAAGCATGGCCGAAACTTGACTCTAGAAAGCTCATGGTGGTTTTTTGAAAATTAGACAATTGGATGTGTTTTAAAGCATGAAATGAATATTGATGTTGATAATTGGATTGAAATCAAAATGGGTTATTTCTTGTAATTGCTGTGAGTTGAAGCATGCTGGATGAATTGATTTTGCTTCAATTTGTGTTGGACATGAATTGAAATGTTAAACATGATTAATTAGATTAATTGCTGTTTTGGAAATATTAGATTAATTAATTAATTATGTTAATTACACTTTAATTAGATCAATAATGGCCAAAGTCCATGCCTAAAGAATCAATTGAAAGCCCATTGGACTTGATTGAAATAGTATTGGATGCTAATTGGGCATTTGAGACCCATTTAAATTGGATTTGGAATTCAAGTCTAAAAAGGCACTATTACAAGTGTAATTGTTTAATTTGGAATTAAACATGAATTAGTATGGAATACAATTAAAATTGGATTTAAAATTGTAGTTCGATATAATTCAAGAATACTTACTTTGAGTATTTATTCTTAAACGAGTTGGACTCGCGCAAATCAAATCGTTGTATGAACATTGGATGGTCATTAATCAAAGATTAATTAATTGGATTAGATTGATTGAATAACATGCTTTGTGTGAATACTTGGATGTATTTGTATGAATAATGTATATCAGATGGATAGTAGTTGGGTGGGGGCAATTTTGGAAATTGTTGTAAATATGGTATTTATTAAATTGGACCTGCTGGTGTCAGTCTTTCACCTCATATTCTCTTTGTATTTTCTCTCACCCAATTCCTCAATGCAAATGAGGTTTCTTTATGTTATGTAATTGGGTAGAAGAATGTAAAGTTGCTAGCGGAGGGAGAGAGGAAAGAGAGAGATTTGTTATACGAAACAAATTGTATTATATATCCATCCGCATATCATTATTAAATTTTATCGCGCCTTATTATGATTTAGAATGCATGTTTAAGGATGTATGATGAGACCTATCAAAGATAATAAATTGGTTGCCAATTTACAGAAAAACCCTCACTTTCATATTAAACGTTTTCCTTCCATTGAGTGGTTCTTTCTCAAGATCCAAGATTGACTTTGATTTGTTGGCTAAAGTCAAGATCATTGTCCATCGCGGATATGTTTGAACCACGAAAGCTTTGTTATATATCGCAGTCTTGGGCAGTTGTGACTTGTTGGCCAAAGTCAATGTCACTTATGAACATCGACGTGGATTACGAAGCTTTCCCACTGTCAATGGGTCGCGCTTAACTGGAATCATTAAGCTTGTTGAGCCAAAGCCAAGGCTTAGTTGATTCAGAGGAAAAGGTTAGGATGATATATTGGATATATGTTTTTGACTTGGAGGTCCACCTACCGGATCTAGAATTGGATGGGATCCATTTGATCTTAGAGATCTACCTAGTTAAGTTTCATACAGCTTGTTGGCAAAGTCAGGTTGTGTGTTATTTAACGGGATCCTAGCCCACTAGGAAACTAGGTTTCCCGAGTATTCAACGAGAGTTAGAGGCTCGTCGAAAATAATGGAGGCTAGTATTAATTTGTAATTTCGTTTAATACTCGCTAATACGCGCTCTTTATTATTATAATCTCGTTATATATATAATAGTTGGACTAATATCTTTATTGCTTTCTTTGAAACAGTTAGACTGTACAAGACACTACTCCATTTGTAGTTGGTTATATAGTTGGACTATAGTAACCATTGCATTTTGAGTGTACCCGAAATCTTTGATGGTAGTGGACTATAGCAATCAAGATGGCTGGAAAGATTAGCGTTAGAGATATAATCATGGGCGAGAATGTCTTTAACGGCTCCAATTTTCCAGATTGGAAAATGAATCTCAATATAGTCCTGGGATCTGAGAAGTTACTCTATGCTATAGAGAGACCTCTCGGGCCTGAGCCCGGACATGAGCATGTAGTAGATCATGAGCTTAAGAAGACTCATCGAGATGATAACTTTATTGCTCAGTCCGTCATGCTTGCTGCAATGACTCCTCAGTTTCGTCGTCAGAACAAAAGATTGGATCCTTATAACATGTTGCTGAAATTGAAGGATCTTCACAGATCTAACCTTAGATCTCAGAAGTATAAATTGCAAAAGAAGCTCTTCCGCTCACGTATGTCAGATGGTACATCTGTCGAGCATTATGTGTCACAGATGATTGCTGACATCGAACAGATAGGTCAGCTGTGCATTACCTTCGAGGCCGAGACTTTCATAGATTTGATCTTACAGTCTCTGCCTGATTGCTGGGGTGAGTTCATCATGAACTATAATGTGATGAACCAAGAGAATACTCTTGGAGAGTTGAGTTGATACTGAAAGAGAAGAGCCAGAGCTTTTAAGGGCAAGAAGCGCGAGGCGCATCTTACTTCGACATCCCAGAAGGCCAAGGCTTGGTCGAAGGCTTATGAGGGTGTGAAGAAAAAAGAAAGAGAAAAATGGCAAGGCTAAATCATCACGGTCTTCTGGGAAGACTAAGGACAAATACTAAGACATCTGTCTACATTGTGGCAAACAGGATCACTGGAAGCGTGACTGCCGTGAGTACAAGGCGGACTTGAAGGAAGCGAAGGGGGGCAAGGCTCCGGCCTCAGGTATGTTTGTTATTGAAATAAACATGTCCACTACTGGTTTTAAGAATTAGATTTTTTTATTCTGGATGTGGTACTCACATATGTACTGATGTGCATGACATGCAGATTAGCAGGAGACTGGCTTCAGGTGAGATCGACCTACGAGTCAGAAACGGGACGAGAGTCGCTGGTTTGTCCGTTGGGAACCTATGTTTTAAATCTGCTATCGGGGCATGTAATTACATTATGTGACTGTTATTTGTACCTAGTTTGATTGGAAACATCATCTTTGTATCTAGTTTAACCCGATACGGGTATACCTTTGTATTCAGAAACACTGTGTGTTTTGTATATAAAGATGATATTTTGATATGTACAGCAGATGTTAATAATGTTCTTTATATTTTGAATATAAACGAATCTCAAACATATAACATGACAAACAAAAGTCTCAAAATTGAGTAACACATATGGAACTTATCTGTGGCATTGTCGTCTGAGACAATTAACAAGACTCGTATATCCATACTTTCGAAGAGTGGATACTTGGTCGGATTTGTTCCTAATTCATATGATGTCTGCGAATCTTATTTGTTAGGCAAAATACCTAAAACACCTTTTAGTGGTAAGGGTGTATGTGCCACCGAGCTGTTAGCCCTCGTTCATAGTGATATATGTGGGCCCATGTCTAGCCAGGCTAGAGGGGATACGATACTTCGTAACCCTTATGGATGAAGCATCGCATTATGGTTATGTGTATCTTATGAAACACAAGTCGGAAATTTTGAGAAATTCAAGAGTTTCGACACGAAGTAGAAAAACAGACTGGCAAAAGTATTAAAACATTGCGGTCGACCGTGGTGGAGAATACTTAAGCAATGAGTTTATGGATTACTTAAAAGAATATGGTATTCTTTCACAGTGGAATCCTCCGGAACACCTCAATTGAACGGTTGTGTCCGAACGGAGAGAAACCGAACTTTGTTGGACATGGTAAGGTCAATGATGAGTCGCACAGAGCTACCGATTTCCTTATGGGGATACGCAATGAACAGTGCCAATATTTATTTTGAATAAGGTTCCGTCAAGTCTGTTGGACAGGACTCCATATGAATTGGACAGGAAAGAAAAAATCAGGTTTCTCATTCCTGAAGATTTGGGGATGCTGGGCATATGTTAAACATTTGGATGGTACCAAACTAGAACCCAAATTGGATAAGTGCCATTTGTAGGTTATCCTAGGAAACCAAAGGATATTACTTCTATAACCACAAGAGACAAAATATTTGTTGCTCTTCATGTAGTTTTCCTCGAAAATGAATTCATAGATGCAGTTATAAGTGGGAGGAAAGTAGAACTCGACCGATGAAAATCGGAGTGATACAAGATGTTCCTAGCACCGACCCCCCTCACGGAACATCAACAGTCCATCAGGGATGAGACTGTCCACAATCTTCTAATACACAAGACCGCGTAGGTCGGAGAGAGTCAAAAATAACCTTAGAGGTATGGGTTTCTGATCTCACCTCAGGTAGATATTAATCTCATTGAGGATAATGAACCGGCTACGTATGAGGAAGCGATACAATGTATCGACTCCGCTTTATGGCCAAAGGCCATGAAGTCCGAAATGTATTCCATGTATACCAACCAAGTTTGGACACTGGTTGATGCACCAGAAGACATTAAGCCTATTGGTTGTAAATGGGTCTTCAAGAGGAAGACAGACATGGAAGGCAACATACAAACGTACAAAGCAAGGCTTGTAGCGAAAGGGTTTCGTCAATGACATGGTGTCAATTACGACGAAACCTTTTCACCCATTTCCATGATTAAATCCATTCGGATAATGCTTGCTACTGCTGCATATTTCGATTATGAAATATGGCTGATGGACGTCAAAATCGATTTCCTTAATGAAAATCTTTTGGGGGATGTTTATATGCAATAGCCTGACGGTTTTGTCGTGCCAAAACATGCAAACAAGGTTTGCAAGTTAAATCGATCCATTTATGGATTTAAGCAAGTATCGCGTTCTTGGAACCAATGTTTTGATGAGATCATAAAAGAATCTGGTTTCATTAAAAAACAAAGATGATTCTTGTGTATATAAGAAGGTTAGTGGAGGGGAGCGCACTAACATTCATTGTCCTATATGTTGATGATGTATTGTTTAGGCAATGACATTCCCATGCTACAATCGTGAAAGCTTGGCTTTCATTAAATTCTCCATGAAAGACCTGGGAGAGGCAGCCTTTATTCTGGGAATAAGGATCTACCGGGATAGATCCATCCGTTCATTGTAAGTATTTCCGCAAACTACTAGTTAAATCACACTTTAATCTGGTTAGAGATCCTTGGCATGTGTAGGACACACTAACAGGACTCATCATTCATTCTATTAGCATCAAATATCAATTTAGGCAACACACAACAATATTGACCGAGTGATATATTATTGTCTTGTATATTAATCACATTTTGCCAATAACTTTGAGACTTATACGTATAAATATCGTTGACTCTCATAATCACAAACTCCTTTAAAATTAACAATATTTGTTTGACATAACGTCTCGGGACATACACATGAAATATGGATGTAAGAATGTGTAGAGAATAAATGTCTTTTGTTAATAAATAATAAACTATATTACAAATATTTCCCCTTAAACCATAATACCCATAATTGATTTTAAGACATACACTCTAACATTTAATACTGTAAAAAGCCAAAGGCAATGTTGCCCAAGAGAGCTGGAAAAGCTCGAGTCATTGGATGAAAACTTTTCTTGGTTAGCGTTCCACAAAACTGAATTAAACTAAATTTAAACAAACTATATGCTTGGCAATACTGATCAGGAGTTCCATCAATTAGTATAAGCAAAGTTCTAATTTCATAAAACAACTTATTTTCATTCAAAGCTAGGGTTGGCTATCATTCAGGCCGTACCGAGGTCAGTAATCATGATCCCGGTCCATTACGTAATGAGACAAAAAAAATTATTTTGAATTCTATATGGATCCCGAATTTCGATCAAGATTCAGAATTTTTTAAACAATAGGTCGGGACTCATCATGAATTAAGATAAAATCATCGCGAATCCCGACCTAAATTTAATCGGGATAAAAAATTATCTCAAAATCCTACTAAATTTTTTAATCAAAATGAAAAATCGTTTCAAATTCCTATATCGAATAGTACAGTCTTATTGATATTCAGGATTTTCCCGACCTCCTAAAAGCACACTTATTTATTGAAAAGAGGAAACAACTAACTTAATTGAAGTGATTATTAACAAAAGATACGGTTTTCGCTTAAAAGAAAACAAAAACAGATTAATCATTTGATGATCATGTGATACATTTAACTACCCCATCCTCTTTGAGTTTTGGGAGCTGATTAAGACACGCTTATTTTCCTCAAAATTTGACATCAAACAAAATGTAGTACAAGGAGGTGCCATCAAAGATGCTAATACATACACATATATAATTCTATATAATGCTTAAACAACTTACAATTAATATCCATTTATCTAATTAGATCAAAAAACAAACATTTGGTCTCACCAAACCATTGGGTTATCAATTGTGCTAACAAAAGTTGGATTAAATAATAAATATGAAACATACCTATTATATGTTTCATGATTGCAGTATAAGCGTGTACCCTTAAAATTAAGTATAAAGAGCTGTGAGACAGTTTATCCCAACCACACCTAGCATGTAATCAATTTCATTTATGTTATGGGAACTACCGGTCATCATCAATCCTTCTTTTGAAATAACTCTCATCTAACTTTAGGTTAAAAGAAATGATACAATATGTGATGAAAATCATAAAAGAATAAAGTAACGTAAAATCCACAATGAGATTGAAACCGTTGTCCAGGATTGTTAAGAAGGTTAGAAGAATCTAAGAAATAGAGTCTCGAAAATCCCGATTACTTAAAACACCACAATGTTGGACAATTATGGCCCATAACGTCACTATTTGTACAGATCATGGTGTTGTTGTACAAATTAACTATGTGACAAAGGAGATTGCACTCTTATCATTTGTGATTAGATCACCAAGATGTATAAATGATAGGAGGTCCTTATGATTTGTTCCTGGATTGAGAATGATATGAGACAATATCAGTCCACGAAGGATAAATCATTAAATATCTCTAGTCAGAGTATTATCGAGATTGAATATCGATAAATGCGTAAAAGACTAGTATTACACTTGTGCGCGTTATGAGGGCATAACGACATAGTTATCATATATTTGGGTATAAGAAACTCATGCAAGTGTAATAGGAGGTTGTGTTTCACCGATGGTACGGGAAACAGCTTCGCTCTGGATAGACCCCCTCGGAATTCCATTGGTAGTATGATTATGTGTCTATGAAAGTCCGAAATCAGGGTAGGTGTATTTGGTCTTAACCTGAACAACCACCTTCTTGCTACATTTAACCAACACCACATTTTAACCATCACCCTATATATGTTTTACACTTGTCTTATGACATCAACATCTCAACAGTAATTAACCCACCTTTTTTTATTGCACATATTTGGCCATGCATAGTGTTTTGTCATACTAACCAAAATACATTTATAGTCCATTATAACTATCAACCCCATTATCATGCTCCCTCTCACTCACCCCCTAATCGGCCAACACTAAACCTCAACAACTTGAATAACTAAAAATATATGAGATTCATTAAACAAATAAATTATCAAAAAATAAAATTATCTATTATATATAAGAAGTGTTAAATAAATTAATATAGAATCAAAAAAAATTAAATGAATACAAAGTAAATAATAATAAATACGAAATTTGTAATGTTTATTAAATAAAATAAAATAAAAAGATATATAAAGAGCAAAAAAATATAATTTAACAAAAATTATAAAATAAAAAAAAAATTAATAAAATGAATGAGTATATATGTTATTGCAAATTAATATATATATATTGATTTGAGGTAATGGGTAATTATTTTTAGGATTAGGGAGATTTTTATCATTTTGGAGTGGAGACAGGAGGGCGTGTCGAAGGGGAGAAGTAAATTCTATCATGAAATGCATAAATGACAACCCTCGCAAACTAAACAAACCAAATACAACAATTAAAGTCTAGGTTTCATGAAAATTCTGAAATTAGGGGCTAAGAAATTCGTTCATATTTTAAGGAAAATGAAGAAATTAGAGATGAGAGTTTAGTTATCTTGGTGGTGGCTTGAAGAAGCAAGAAATCCCCCATGATGACCTTGGCGTGAGTTAGAGAAACAAATTTGATAAAAGAAGAGTGTAGAAAGAACGTGAAGATGGCTGATGAAGAAGACAAACCGGGGGCTTTTAAATAAGTGGTGACAGATTTTTATTTTAAACTATTAATTTAATTAAAGCGCATGTTATTTAAGGGGTACTATTCACGAAATTGTACAGTACACACACGTTTCCGACTAAGTTACGTTCCGAATTTCGAATAAATTCCAACATAAAAGTTGTAAATCTTCGTCTTACCTTTTCGACCATATAAAGATCACTGAAATCAGATATTGATAGCTAAAATTACGGCTGAAATAGCAAAGGTTGTCCGATAGTGACTGAAAATTAAATGCCTGTTGTAATCACGGAAATTCCACCGGACTTTTGAAAAATATTTCCACGATCACAAACACACTCATGCATGATTTTATGTTAAATTATACCTCACGAATGAAAAATATAGTCTTCAGTACCATGTCGTGATGACATGTGTGTTACATTCTCATTCCCTTAAATAGGATTTGTCCTCGAATCTCATTTAAGGTTAAGACGTTAAGATTCTTGCCTTAATTTGAAGCCTTGTGAAGCTCATCTGCTCCTAAAATACTCTTGAATTTTCTTATGTTGTTTTCTTGCCATGGAATGCAGTCAACTGAATCACACTGACAGAACCTCTCGATTTCCAAAACTGATTTACCTTGCAACCATAACTAAAAATAAGTTGCGACATGATACTCTCTGACTAATTCTCATATTGGAGCTCTGGCTTAAGGAAAAATATAATTTGCACGATGGAGCTTGTCCGACGTGACTCAAAATTAGCCATACAATATGAGAGCTAGGCTGGTGGCGAGTTCATAAATCGAATGCTAGGAACTAAACTTGAATATTGGGACGCGAATTAAATACATATTTATGACAAGTACTCCCTTTCAGAACTTGATGTTGCATCATGAATTGGAGCTCAATTGTGATCTGCCAAACATAGACACGGACAAAGTCGTACTGCGAAAAGTAATCATGCTGACTAAACTCTTTGTTAGATACAATTATGAGATTTTGCTTGGTTCACTTGAATTGGCCCGTAGGAACTTCCACTTGTGTCTCTGTAATGTCTCGGACAGGGCTGACAAGACATCTAAGTGAGGGTTGCAACCTTATTGGTTCCTATTCTAGGTTTTGTAGGTCGGTGTATTTCTGTGAACTGTTATCCTAACATATAGATTCAGCTCGCCAAGACGACTAAGTTCTTTGCCAGGCTGTCTGATAAGTCTTATCTACCTTACTTAAGAATAGCCAGCCTGATTTCCCTCTGAAATAATGATACTAAGAACTGTTCACTTCTCTGCTGCCATGGCTTATTGTTCAGTCATCCTTCGTCTAGTAAACATACTATACTTTTCTTCTTGCCCTGGCTCCATTTCAAACAGGGCGCCTCTTGTCATGCTTAAGCATGATGTGCGAAACTAAGTAAGCTATACTGAATAGCTTCTGCTATTGAATTATTTATTGAGAAATGATTTCTCGCCCTGAACCCATGGAATTTCTCGTCATGTGTTCTGCAAATGTGTCATGGTGTTCTTCTCCTCTGGGCCATGAAATGAAAGATATTACACTCATTGACGGTAAAGTGTTTCCTGCGTATTTCTAGCACTTCGGCGTAATCTTGGCTGACAGGTGAAACACTTGTATAGCCAGTATGGCATTTTTTGTCTACTGTCATTCCTCTACTTTATGTCGGATGACATCTTGCATGTCTGATCATGAAAATACTCGAGCTATATTAAATAGGTTTCCCCTTAATTACTACTATTAATCTGTGACTTGATTTGTACATGAATAATTGTCATGAGATGTAGGTTGGTTCCTTACTACTCATGTATTTCTATCTCTGTATGGCTGGCAGCCTCTTATTCATTGATAGGGCTATAGACTGTCATTAATTTCTTAATGGAACGCTCAAAATGTGCTTGACCGAGCTTGCTGCCAAAAATTCCCAGTTCGACTAGCTTGAAAGGTGATTTTTAGTTGTCTCAAAATTGTTATCTACAACTATAATGGCATGGTTTTAACTTAATAAATCTCTTTAACATGTTATGCACGGATATCTATATCAAACTGCCCAAATCCGTGGCTACAACTATCCCAAACCCTTGGTGGTTAAAATAAAATCATATCCATGAATGAATCACGTAGAAGGGCTTTATTTCATGGGAATTTGATATTTTTTCTGGATATGTTTGTCCATGATATTGCATTTTTGAAAAAAAAATTCTGATCATCTGCTGTGACAGCTGACCTGGTTATCCATGAATCCCTTCTCATGCTCGAGTTCCTAACTTGGCCTTGCACCGATAGTTATGTTCCAGATAACATAATATCCGGAGGTGTAGACTCATTCTGAGCTTTCTCGCGCTCTCTTGATTACATGATCCTAAATGCCACAACCTTATACTTCTTCCTCCAAGGCTCTCTTACTTTCACCTGAAAGACCTTTTTTTGAGGCATGTAACATATTGGTGGCACATGTTACTACCTGCCTCAATTGCTTATATTCTCTAGCTCTAAGATTAAGAGCACCCAAATCGACGATCGACTAAAATGGCTTCGCTAGTGACTCAGCCTCAATTCCTTGTGAGCTTATCTGACCTGATTAGCGTGTTAACAACATGATGCGTGCTTCGTTGGCATTTCTTAATAAGCTAGCTTGAGGCTATGGGGGGTTCTGTGATTAAGGGGTAAATTAACATGTCACGTGATAACCTGAGAATGCTGTTGTTTCTGTCTGTCCTGGTGCAACTGGGGTATGGACAAGCTGCTGGAACTATGAGATATCAAATGGGTAGGGGATTGTTCTCTTCAGAAAATTGGTGTGTAACTGGCACTATTATTTGTTCTAATTCACTAAAGTCTGTTGGATGGCTAGATATCAACAGAGGGGAGGGTTTAAATGGATGGGTATATCTGTATTGTTGAGGATATTGAAGTTACTTTTCTTGTTTAAAGGTAACCAAGTCTGTCAACCTTCACATGTTTTTCTACGCGATCAGCTGTCTTGAGTGAGATCGTCCTTGTCACTTGCTGCACATGATTCGCTAACCATTTCTTGGAGTTTATGAATGAGGTTATGATCAAGTGGGGCTACTGAGTTAAGTAGAAAGGTATTTTTTGACGGTCTGACATCCTTAGTTCACCTGAAGTTTGATTTGGTGGTTAGTTGCTATAGAGGGTAGGTTCTAAAGCAACATGATTTAGGTTTCGTGCTGAGAGTCGTATGCTCAGGTACTGATGGTGGTGGTAAACAAGACCTACTGATTCATGAATCACTGCATGTTTCATGTGCTACTATTCACACCATGCATGATACTTGACTTGCTAACTTGCTCCTGCAACTACGACATGGTTCTTGATCAAAAATAATACGGCCGAATTTCGCCTTAATGGCTTGCTCCTACTGCGTCTTGGTGGTAGATCATTCTGATATACTTGCATCTCATGCTCAAATGTCGAAGTGTTGGACAATTATGACCCATAGCGTCACTATTTGTACAGATCATGGTGTTGTTGTACAAATTAACTATGTGACAAAGGAGATTGTTCTCTTATCATTTGTGATTAGATCACCAAGATGTATAAATGATAGGAGGTCCTTATGATTTTGTTCCTGGATTGAGAATGATATGAGATAGTATCAGTCCACGAAGGATAAATCATTAAATATCCATAGTCAGAGTATTATTGAGATTGGACATCGATAAATTCGTAATAGACTAGTATTACACTTGTGCGCGTTATGAGGGCATAACAGCATAGTTCTCATATATTTGGGTATACGATACTCATGCAAGTGTAATAGGAGGTTGTGTTTCACTGATGATACGGGAAACAGCTTCGCTTTGGATAGCCCCCTCGGAATTCCATTGGTTGTATGACTATGTGTCTATGGAAGTCCGATCAGGCTAAGTGTATCTGGTCTTAACCTGAGACTTGCACCGCTAATACTTGCGACAATCAATATGCTTTGGTTTTGGTCGTCCAGGGCTTTAACCGGTTCTGTGTACGCCTCTTCTGGGTATATTGAGAATCGTAGTGTATTGGGTGTGATGTCAAGACGAAAGTATCACTTCAGTTATAGTGGAGATGATGATCACGTAGGATACGGAACTTGTTCTCATATATGCTGCAGCTATCGGGATATTATGACTAGGTCATGTATATCCGATTATAGAGACTAGTTACCAGACATCCGATATGTGCTTCGTACGGGGCAGACACAATTCCAGCCCCAGGCCTAGCACGTGACCATCCGATACTGGATCGATATACACGATACTACGTATACTACGCCTGATATAGATCGCTTATTCCTGTAAGCATGTTTCTGGAGAATTGGGTAGGCATGACGCTTTGCTAATAGCCAACCTTGTCTGTAAATCGGTATAAACGTAGTACTAGGTACTTACGTGTTCGGATAGTCCGACGACCGTATTTACTGCCAACATATCCGGGGATCTCATGGGTCGCTTCCCGAAGATCACCGATGATGTATGACTTGCACTTTAATTAATCTGGGATTAATTAGATGAGAGGGAAAATTAATCTGGGATTAATTGCGGGGATATTTTATCTGGGATAAAATATCATTAAAAGAGAGAAAACGATTAATTTGGAATTAATCGATTAAAATAATATATTCGATATATTATACGAATTAGATTTCGACGCGGAATTAATTAGATTTTAATTCGGGCGAACGAGTTAATTAGAATTAATTCGTTAGCGATGTGAATAGTGTATTTCGCTAGGCATAATCATTTATTACGTCGCAACGGAAAATTCGTTAATTTGGAATTAGCGAACCCGAGCCCAGGATGTTTTTGCGAGCGCATTCGTATTTCGAATTCGAGTGCGGCACGCAAGTCAAATCAAGCGTCAAATCGCTAGTCGCATCAAGTGTCGAATCATTAGTCACTTTGAGTGATGTGACAACTTGTCACTTGATTTGATTGATTGATGTGATTGATGTGGGTTGTTGGATGCAATTAATTGCCAAATTTTGGATCCAAAACCTTGTTGACTTTTTTTGAAAGTGGTATATGGTATTTGTTTAATTGTTTTTGGAAAACAATTAATCAATTTACACATTTCTTTCTCTCTCTCTTTTTCCCTCCTCTTTCTCTCTCGGTCTTGGACCGATTCTTGTTCTTCTTTTTCTGGTTCATCACCGTGAAACACAAGGAAGAAAGAGGTGATTTTGTTGCAAAATCAAAGTGCTAGCACACTCTAGGAGACATACCAAGGTGATATGGCAGTAATTTCGTGAGCTTGGAATCCATTTTGAGTATTCCGCAACTCCTCGTTGTATTCGCACACTTGTTTCATGCTTGAAATGATCTTAGGATGTTTAGAAAACCCAAACACGAAGGTGCTATGCTTTTGTCAACAATTGTTGACATTGGCCTGTTGGACGAACTAGCAAGTAACTCATTAAGTAACACTTTTGTTCGAGGTTTAAACTCCCTTATATCGTCCTCTTCAAGAAATGTAATGTTTGTCGATACAAATAATTTTTTATCTTTTGGACTATAGAAGAACCCAACCCTAGTATCCTTAGGATAGCCTACAAATAGGCACACCTGATAACGTGACTCCTACTTTATAGTCTTATTCTTCACCACATGTGTTGGACACCCTCAAATATGGAAATTTCGTAAACTAGCTTTATGACCACTTAACAACTCTAAGGGAGTCTTAGGAAAAGACTTGGATGGAACTAAATTAAGATATATATTAATGTTTGTAATGAATATCCCCAAAATGAACTAGACAATTAACTATAACTAAATATAAATATAGATCTTATCATGTCTAGTAGGGTCCGATTTCTCCTATCTGCAACACCATTCTACATTGGTGTTCCGGGTGTTGTGAGCTTAGATAGTATCCCATGTTCAACCAAAAAAAAACCTCGAAATCACTGTCAATGTATTCTCCTTCACGATCTGACCGCATAGTTTTGGACTGTCTTACCTAATTGGTTCTCAACCTCAGCACGATACTCTTAGAACTTTTCAAATGTATCTGACTTGTGCTGCATAAGGTAAACATACCCATATCTTGAATAATCGTCAATGAGTATGAAGAATATTCATAATCACCTCGGGCTCTTACATTCATTGGTCCGAAAATGTTCAAATGTACTAACTCAACTAGTTCATTGGCTCATGTTTTCCAATAAAAGGTCACTTGGTCTATTTCCTTCTAGACAAGATTCACATACTATTAAAGTACCAAGCTTTAACCAGTCTAAAGCTCTGTTCTTTATTAACATATCTATCCGGTCAAGGCTAATATGACCAAGTCTAAGATGCCACAGATATGTGTCATCGTGAGAAATCTTTTACCATTTTTTTAGGTTTTTCAACCTTAAATAATTCAGTGTTGAGCAGTGAACTATGTGTTAACAGTTTTAACAAATATAAGTTATTTTATAAGTTTCTTGTGCATATAGTTAAACCATTTCTAGCAACAATAACTGAATTAGTATTAAATGAAATTGAAAAACCATTATCCAAAAGTTTAGAAATAGAAATCAAATTCATGGGAAACCCAGGAAAAAAACAACACAATGTTCAAATTTACATAACTATTATTTAAAAATTTCAAACTGGAAACTCTCACTACTCTAGCTGAAACGGCATCCCATGTCCTAACCCTCATGGTATAGTCACCTTTCGCAAGGTCCATCCATATGGTAGTTGCTCCAGAATCAACAATCCATGAAGATTTATCATCCTTCACTAATAAAGACTTAATTACAAGTAAATCATATTTACTTGTGGTATTTTTCTCCTTCATCTCTGCAAGGTATTTTGGACAATTCATTTTCCAATGCCCGTCATTGTTGTAATGGAAACACTTTCCTTTGGGTTTGGTGTCCTTGGAGCTTCTATTGTTCTTTTTCATGGGCTTTGCCTTAGCCTTCCCAGTATGTTTTTTCTTCTTATTCTTTGCAAATTTGGAATATTTGGCAACATTTGCCTCTCCATTGGTCTTACGAGAATCCACCAGGATGGACCGGTAATGGGTGATCTCATTAAGCCGGTGAGTCAAAGTAAAAGACAACTTATTCATAATATAGCTACTTTTATACTGCAATAAATTCTTCGGAAGAGTTTTCATGATCATGGTCACTTGGCTACGTTCGTCAATACGAGCTCCATGAGTTTCGGTCGTATTGAGATAAGTCATCATCCTCAAGACATGCTCTCGAACATATGTCCCGTCCTTCATCCTTGCGGTTATCGCTGAGACTAGAGCCTCATGATATTGCCGCTCTAATGGCTGCTTGAACATGCCCTGAAAAGACTACATCATCAAATAGCCATTGGCTCAGGCTTTATAGCAAGTGCCTTGGATATCCCTGCTAGCAAGTAGCAGCGAGCTTTCTCATTGGCCACGACCCATTTTTGGTAGGCATCGCGCACAGCTTGGCAAGCATTTCTAGCTAGTTCTAGATGACATTTCTCCGTCAGGAAAAACTTAAGGTCTTCACAGACTAAGATGACGTTCATGTTACTTTTCCATTTCGCATAATTTTCTCTCGTTAATTTACTGTTTGAGAGGATTGATATGATAGGAGAAACCATGACTAAAAATAAAATAAGCATGCATTTTAACATTCATTCATCGCATATTTAAATTATCAAAAATATTTAGGCATAAAATTAAACATGATGCATGTACCATGTATAATGAATCAGAAACCCGAAAATAATTACTATACCACAGAAATCTATCAGTCCACAAATAAGTGCCCCCCGGATAGATCGAGACAATCTCAATTGATTAACATATATGGGAATAACTCTAATTCCTATATTAATTAACCACCACTTGATTTGATTAATGAATTTTGATTAATATTTAATCATTTTTTCGTAAGTGTTACCCACTGTTTTGGGACTTTTTGACTTAACTAGTGAAGTGGCGTCGTAGGGTAGGTCAAAACATAATATACATCTAGAATTCCTATCATCTCGGAATTCAATCTTGGTATTGAACCAAAAGGCCACCATCCGTAGGGGGACGAAAATAAAGTCGTCTCGAGGCGCCTTTTGAATCTCACGTTATCGAACTAACAATGGAGATCCCGAGATATATTGTCATATATCCCTCTCTCACTCACTATTTTAAAGTTATAAGTTTCTAATACACTAGTATCTAATATGTTTAGATTATTAGTGATTAAAAATATAACTTAATTAATACTAGTGGATTATTAGTGATATCTCTAAATTTTAACACTTAAAATTTGTTCACTAATTTTATCAGTCTAAACTAGTAAAACTCAATTAAACAATTTAATTAAGTATTCTTTTTAGTAAGCTATTTTAATTTTCACTCTTAAAATTTTAAAGTCCACTAACAAGTTTAAAATTAAATCTGGATTAAACAATTATTTAATTATTAAATAATTAATTAGATATAAGTGACTTATGTTATTTTTATTTGGTATGTTGAATTATATCTCGAATGTAGACCATATTATCGTACATTCGGAATCGGCCATGGAATTTATGTCACGATTTCCATCCTATATACCAAAGAAAATAACTAGTCTCCCATCAATTATCTTTTTTCGAATTATCAAATTTTAAACCTATATAAATTAAACTATTTAATTTAATATATGCTTGTATTAATCTAGATTTAAACTATTTAAATTTATACAAATTTTTATGCTTTGTTTAATTAAATATGCATCTAATGTCATGAAATATTATAATGTATGAGTGGACATCCTATGATATATGACATGCTAATCAAACAATTTGAATTAAAACATACATACAACAAAACTAATACATTGACTGGACTCTTATTTTTTATACTAATATAATTAGTACATAAATCACTAAGGCATCCATTGGTCTTTAACTCTTGCTCCATGAAATAGCTTGCACAATGTAACTCCTTACGATGTTGACGGAAACAGTTCCACCATTTATATTAAATTTGGATAGAATATAAAAATTACATAAAGGAATAATTTTTACAAACATTTCAAAATGACCTTATTGTAGGGGTTTTAAGGGGGGAATATCGGTAACGCAGCGGAAGCGGTGGAAAATCAAATTTTCCAATTTAAAAACTTTTTCTCGGATTAATTAATTAAATAACATTTTATTTAATTATCCAATAATCAAATTGTGAAACAAAATTCAAATAAATCATATTTAAGTGAATTTACCGAATTGCCCTTACACTTGGTACTTTGTCCATTTTAGTCCGAATTGATCAAATCAATTTTGAATGATTCTAAATCATTTCTAAGATGAACTTAGCATGTTCAAAACATCAAAACACCAAGACAACAAAATGCCCAAAAATTAGTCCCATGGCCGAATGCACCTCTCAAGTGCATATTGTGCACTTTGTCATTTCATGCTTCAAAACACATCAAGATGTAATCCAATCAACATGAAACTTTATATGCATCATATACACATCCAAATACACAACATATATGAAAAGCCCCAAATTTGGAATTGGTCAAGAACCCTAATTTTTCAATTTCATCAAATTGGACAAATTAGACCAAATTGGTTGAATCCAATACTTCAATCATGTTTCTTCCATCCAATCAAAGTCTCAACACAATGAAACAACTCAAGATCAAATCTAGGTCATCTAAGAGTGGGTCAACAACTCTAGATTAGTAACAAGGTTTCCAAAACCATAAAAGAACACTTATTACTACAATAGCCATAAGCTTCCTTCATCATACATGCTCTACACTTTCATCAAAACTTCCATCAACAAAAACACAAGGAATAAAGAAAGAAATAACCTAAGAACATCATATGTTAAAGCCTAGATCCTAAGGAACATTTTCCTTTCTAATAGTAAGTTGGAGAAACTTACTAAAATCCAAGCTTTCTTTGGTTTCTTCTTTCTTTCTCACAAGCTTTCTTTGGTTTCCATTAATGGAGTTTTCTTTTAAAGTGTATTGGGTTATTAATGAAATGAAATGAAAAACAATATATACTTGCACAAGAAATGCCTTGGCCGAATTTCACTAATGCAAATACAAGTCTTGTAATTTCATTTTCATTTCAATTCAATTTAGTCAACTTGCATAAATATCCTAATAACACTTTATTAGATATTTAATTAAGTCAACAAAGGCAACCAAAAAAATATAACTCTTATATTTTAAGGTCATGGCCGAATTATGAAGAGAAAAATAAAGAAAAAAGATATTTCAATTTTAAACATTTTAAACAAATATCAAAGAAGTCAAATCCAATTTGACTACCTTTCCTTTACTTTAAAGTCAACTTTAAACACTTATAATCATTTCCTAACTTTATCATTTGGTGATATATATATTTTAATTATATTAATCATTTAACAATTAAATAATTAAATAATTAATTAAATACAAATATATGTATATATTTACCTTAAATATCTCAAATACATATATTAATGATATATGTCAAATACCTTTATTTGACTATTTATTAATGTGTATTTAATAATATCATATATTAAATACAAATACACATTAATAGGAAATGACTGTTCGGCCCGTTCGCATGTATTTTTCGTTTAACGATTAAACGATTTATAAATAATCATCATTATTCATAAATGTTGCTCTAGTGCTCTACGAGTATGTTTCATTATTGAGACTCTCTAGATTCAGGTATATCCGTCACGAAATCCAATTTATTGTCCATAATCTATCCACCCGTAGATTATGACGATCACGGATAAACTAGCTGAATCATACAGGTCGAGGTCATTGCATACGTATAATCCCTCCGTCACAGGTATCCGGATAATACCAGAGATATAGATGTAAACGTCAAATCTCTATAGGTATTATCCCGTCGACGTATCTATTAGCAATCTTAAATAACACTCGGAACTTATTTCCGATGTATACTGTGGCCACAGATTTAACAGACTGCTAAATATATATGGACTACCTATGCTCTGTACACAGAACTGACGGATCCTATCTCGACACACACAGGATATCCTGAGGATCGATCCACACCCAACGAACAGGCGGAGGTCTGATCTAAATAGATCGGTGACGTGACTGCCATCTAAGTGTGGAGGATGTCTCATACATCCACAGTGGTGTCTCAAGTCGAAGGACCACTATGCTACTCAACCCCGAGAAGATTCTTATTGACGTTGGAGTACCATCCATTAAGAATCTTCAGTGAGCCATTCAGTTTTTATACACTATAAACACCTACACGTCTATACGAGTCTTCCCAGACTCATGGTTCATTGGGATAAACCATCGGACCAAGTCTCGATATACAACATGTACTGGTCTTAACGGATTTGACTAACCGACCCGTGTTAGCAAATCTTGACCAGGAACTATGTTTGATAATATACATATAGCAGTGACACTTCCCAATGTCAATTACAAACTAACTTTGTAACTGTGTACTGCATTATATATTATCGGGCCTTTGTCTAATATATACATATCACTAAACCACATTTAGTTTCAATCTAATCGTAATCAGATCGAATACATATATAAAAACAAGAGGTGCAACCATAAATAAGTAATATTATGGAATAAGGGGATGTTCGTATTCATGAGTCAGACATAAATACGGTCCGGATTGGCGCTCTGAGCACCAACCCCAACACTTATGGCCTTACATCCCCAAAAAGATAAAATAAAAATAATAGCCATAAAAATTTACGACCAATTCAATTTTAAAAAAAATAATAAATCAACATTCATCAAATGATTTATTTTATCATATAAAATTATGTATTTTATGCCCACTCATATGACATATAAAATTATATCACTATTATTCATTGTTTTACTGTCTAGGATGCATTATATGAAGAATTCAGTTAAAATGAGTGAAAAACCCGAAATTCCCGATTTGCACAAGTGCTTCCTAATTTGAGCAACCTTCAGTATTTTGGCTACAACATTTTCATACGATGTCCAAATAAGGTTATTCAATTATTTTTCAAAGATGACTCAATTAGATGTAACTTTATAGTTTGCATCATAGACTGAATCGAAACCCATCATTGTCAAAATCAAGCTTTAATATGGAAGTAATACAATGGTGCGACATTGAGTAACTCAATGCTGCGACATTCTAAGGCAGAGAGTATATTTAACTCAAAGTCGCGACATCCAACAATCCAATGTTGCAACATCAATATCGCGACATTGAGACCTAAATGTCACAACATTAATGCGGAAGACTCCAAAACTGAATATGAAACTTGGTTTTTATGATATCTATAAAAATGGAACGTGTAGGGTTACTTCACATAAGTTTTCGGGGAGGAAAATAAGCCACTTTGGAGGCCAAAACACTCTCTAAACACAATAATATTCAAGAACAACCGAGGACAATAAGATCAAACAAGGATTACGATGAGGAGATTGGAGAACTTGGAGATTGAAGATTGACAACCTTCATGATGTGTTTTCTTTCTCTATTCTTTATTAATTTTTTTTTTATTTATTATGTTGAATACCATGATGATTTTGTTAATCTTTTTCATCATGAACTAGATTTTGTTCTAGGATTGCAATGGAATGTAATATGAACTTTGATTAATTGATTTTTTTTTTATCATTGATTTGTGACCTTCTATTTGGATTATTTATCATTCGCTATGCTTAATGTGTTCTATTACATTATCACCAATAGGATAGTTTTGGTAAACCCTAAGGAACTTGGAAAAGGGAAATTCAGTTTAGCCTTGGAAATTGGTAACACATGATCTCATTCTATTGAATAGATTTCCATACAGGATATGAATATACCTGCAGGGCATGTATTGTTAGTGTTCCTAGAACATGCCAAGATCGTTTAAGAGTGATTTGTGTGTGAATTATCAAGAGAGTTGCGGAATACTCACATTGATTGGTTGAGGAGATTTCAAAAATCCTTCTTTTTTGGATGTGTTGGAAGCTTCGGAGCTTGAGATCGAGTTCCAAACTCTCGGGTGAGTCTCCCTATCACCTTCCTTTGACTCCTTAAAGTGCTAGCTATGTAGATTTTTGAAGCAAAAATCCATGGGAGAGAAGAGAAAGTCACGCCCATTTGAGAAAGAGAAAAGAGATGGTTGCTGTGAATAGTAAAATCTGCACTTCTAAAGTGGACCAAATTAATATATAGTGAGTTTGAGTGTTGGAATAATTTTGAGTGTGTTATAAGTAAAGCCATGCCATCTTTCAACAAATCAAACTCATTATTTTATGCCTAACCACTTCCATCACATGTCTAACATGTGATGTAAGTGAAGTGAGTCCCACCACTTTTAAATTCCAAATTTAAGTCGGCTAATCCAACACGCAACTTCACTTGGGCTCGGGTTCGATTAATTCTGAATTAAACGAATTTGCCGTTGCGAATTAATTAAATCTAATTTAAATAAATAATAATGCCTAGCAAAATTATTACGAAAGTCGCTTGCGAATTAATTCTAAATTAATTCGTTCGCTAGAATTAAAATCCAATTTAATTCCGCTTTGAAATCCGATTTCATTTAATATATCCAATATATTATTTTAGCCCAAATAAATAAATTAAATAGTAAAATCTAATTTAACTGTTAAATTTACTTTACCGATTAATTCCAAATTAATCGAGTTCTCTCTTCTCGATGAATTTAATCCCAGATAAATTCTCGACGCAATTAATCCCAGATTAATTCTCTCTCTCATAATTAATCCCAGATTAATTCAGTTCGAGTCAACATCATCGGTGAATCTTTGGGAGGCGACCCAAGAGATCCATGGATATGTTGGCAGTAAATACGGTCATCGAACTATCCGAATACATGCGTACCCAGTACCACATTCTTACCGATTTACAAGACATGGTTGGCTTCTAGTAAAGCACCGTGCATACCCAATTCTCCAGAAATATTCTTTAAAGGAATATATAATCTTTGTCAGACGTAGCATACGTAGTATACGTATTATGATCTAGTATCTAATGTCACATGCTAGGCCTAAGGCTGGAATTGTGTCTGCCCCGTACGAAGCATATATCAGATCTCTGGTAACTAGTCTCTATAATCAGATAATCATGACCTTGTCATATTATCCCGATAGCTGCAGCATACAAGAGTACCAATTTCGTATCTTGCGTGATCATCATCTCTATATGACTGAAGTAATACTTCCATCTTGACATCACACCCAATACACTACGATTCTCAGTATACCCAGAAGAGGCGTACACAGAACCTGTTAAAGCCCCGGACGACCAAAACCAAAGTATACCGATTGTCGCAAGTATTAGCGATGCAAGTCTCAGGTTAAGACCAAATACACCTACCCTGATTCGGATTCCCATAGACACATAGTCATACTACCAATGGGATTTCGAGGGGTCTATCCAGAGCGAAGCTGTTTCCGTACAATCGGTAAACATAACCTCCTATTACACTTGCATGAGTATCCAATACCCAAACATATGAGAACTATGCTGTTACGCTTCCATAACATGCAAAAGTGCAATACTAGTCTATTCCGCATTATCGATGTCCAGTCTCGATAATACTACGACTAGGGATATTTAATGATTAAACCTTAGTGGATTAATATTGTCTCATATCTTATTAATCCGGTACTAATCATATGGACTTTTATCATTTATAAATTTCGATAATCCAATTACAAATGATAAAAGAGCAATTTCCTTTATCACATAGTTAATTTGTACAACAACACCATGTTCTGTACAAATAGTGATGCTATGGGTCATAATTGTCCAACAATCTCCCACTTGGCCTATAGCCAATCCCTCAAGTGTCCTACACCTGAACTATATACGGGTCGCTCAAACTTTTGCTGAGAAACAGCTTTCGTCAGCAGATTTGCAATGTTATCATCTGATGCGTTTTTATTCAGTCATCACATCGCCGCGATGTATGATCGAATGATTTGTTGGACAAAATGACCCATAGCGTCACGATTTGCACAGATCATTGTGTTGTTGTAGCAAATTAACTATGTGACAAGGAAATTGCACTCTCATCATTTGTGATTAGATCACCATAGATATATAAATAAAGAGAGGTCCCTATGATTAGTTCCTGGACTGAGAATGATATGAGACAGTATCAGTCCCCAAAGGTTTAATCATTAAATATCCCTAGCCGGAGTATTATCGAGACTGGACATCGATAATGCGGAATAGACTAGTATTGCACTTGTGTGCGTTGTGAGGGCACAACGGCATAGTTCTCATACATATAAGTATCGGATACTTATGCAAGTGCGATAGGAGGTCGTGTTTCACCGATGGTACGGGAAACAGCTTCGCTCTGGATAGACCCCTCGGAATCCCATTGGTATTATGACTATGTGTCTATGGGAGGCCGAAATCAAGGTAGGTGTGTATAGTCTTAACCTGAGACTTACATCGCTAATACTTGCGATAATCGGTAGACTTTGGTCTTGGTGGTACAGGGCTTTA
>SKCR01034048.1:0-32607 GCA_019454045.1 Zanthoxylum bungeanum
ATGAAAATTAAAACCCGCAACGGGTATGGTGCGGGTTTGGTAATTTATTTACATATGCGGGTGCGGGTTTGGTAATGGCAAACCCGCACCATACCCTACCCACTGCCATCCCTAAGTATGTATATTTTCTTAAATGAATTTTCAAGGTAATGTATTAAATGATTTAGTTTTTAGAAAATTTATATTTTGCTATAAAAGTTTGGATCGAATATTGATTATGTTGAAATCATGAGTTTGTGATATATGAGAAACTTGCATGATTTGAGATATATGAGCATGTGTTTTAGAAATAATTTTTATGCTAGGATGCACTCCGTGTACTTATACGTGCCAGATTATTTGCCGTGAGACGAGGTCTCATGTTGTCATTTTTGCTCCGGATGCCGGTTATTGCCATGGGGATGCCCCATGTTGCCATCTTTGCCGTATTGTCACGAGTGTGCATAAAAATGAATGAACAACTTTATTTTTACAGAGTATTCTTGAGTAGAATGAGATTTATGAGAAATGAGATTTATGATTTCTAGTAAATGTTTGATATATCGATTTACAACTTTATGTATTTATTTATATTATGAAAGACTTATTTGATCCACCTTGTTACTTGTTTATCCATGGCACTAAGTTGTGATCATTACATTAAGTGTGAGCTTACCCCTTTCTTTAATTTTACAGGTTAAACAGATTAGTAGATCATTCATTTTTGTCATCTGCTATTCCTTCATCAATTTCCTGCCAGAAGAGAAAGTTGTGTCAACAATAGAGTGTCATTTTTTATATTTTTGAGATTAAAGTTTTAGACATCTTCCTCATGTGGATTCTTATTTGGTTATAGGCACTGAACCTACTTTTGATACATGTAGTATTTACATTCCATTATGGATATTCTTTTGAGTTGGATCATGGAGATCCTATTTATATAATGACATTATTTAGTTTTGATTTTTCTATTGTATTTGGAGGATTAGTCTATTTTACAGGGGAAACTTTGTCCGTTTCAAGTCTCCATCTCACCCCTATCATACCTAAGGGGACATGTGTGACAACTTTATCATTGAAAATGATTTTTGACGCTAAAGATAAGTACTTTTAGTGACAAATCATTTTGTCACTGAAGATATATTTTCAGCGTCGAAATCGATTTTTGGCGGTAAATACCTTCCTCAACCAAGCTTTCGCATCAAAATTTTACTTCAACGCAGAACACATTTAGCGACGAAATATTGACTTTTAGCGATGAAATTTTTCGACGTTAAAAGTCAATAATGTTGTAGTGTCTGTCGACGAGCTTCCATGTTTCTGCCACTGGATAAAGCCCGACGGGTCTCAACTTTTTGGTCGTCGGAGATTTGGGCAGAAGATGACTATACAACCAGTCTCGAGTCGCTTACCAGGTGATCCTAAAAATTTATTTTCATTCTTTTAATAGTAGGTTTAATTTGATTTTATGGATGATTAAAATATGATTTGAATAGCATGCAGCAACCTAGCTAGAACATTATTCAGTGGGGGATAAAATTTGAATATTCATAAAATGTTTTAGATATTCTTCATTTCAATATAGATAATTTTAAATTATCTCATTATTAATTAAATTATATTTTTCATTAATTTATATAAAATATTTTAATAAAGATGATAACTGATCTCTATGTGGCTCCTTCACGGATGACATGCATAGAAATATAAGTTTCAACATCTTTTACATTTATTTAAAAATCAACTATTGTTTAAATTATTACTAGCAAAAATCTTCCGATCTTAAATCAATTAGGATTTCTCTCTCTCTCTCTCTCTTTTTTTTTTTTGGTTTAAAATGGTACTAACAACTCATGTAAGGTTTGCTATAAAAGCAGCAAATATTATTTTCTTTTAAGACGCAACAAATTGATGGTATAATTTTGTTAACGGCTAATTTTCATTCCAGGGGTAAATCGATAAACTTATTCCTCGAACAATCATCCATCAACTGTGAATTTGTTTGGTTTGGGACCAAATGCAAACTTAGCAAAAAGATGAGAAAACACACAGAATAGACAGATGGTTTAACGTGGTTCAACAGAATGGATTCAACCTACATCCACGGGCACAAAGGAAAAAGGAAGTTTTATAACGTGGTCGGGTATGACCGGCATATCTATCTCTCGAGCTCATATGACCAACCTCTTATAAGTTCACTCTTACACTTAAGCTTTTTGCTATCTATTTCACAAGTTATGTGATAAAATTAGCTAACCACTTACAATGAATTATGAATCCCTTTATATACTAGGGCAAATTCTACTGTTACAATAATCTCATAATGTCAACCACGTGAATCTACTATTAATTCGATGGATCTCTTCCCTAACTGCTCTGTCGAAAGTAGCTTTGCCACCTTACATCTCTTTAAACCAAGCTACTATGTCCTCTGCTACACGTTACCTACAGCCTGCAATCTATCATCTCTTATGTGATAATGTGTACTAAAAGATAAGCCGGTGAACTGCTCTTGTCACGTCAGACCTCTTTGGAATGTGTAAGTTTCCATGTAGGGCTTACGTCACTTGAATTTTATCACACCACTAACACCCCGACCCAAATAACTGGGTCGGGCAACTGGAACAACTGTCAGTCTGCCCTGCTGCACTACCAGGTCGGGTTGTCTCTGAGGCCTTCACTTTGCTTTGCTCTTCTGAACATCTTTCCAACTCGGGTCATGATCTTCTCTAGGTACCACATCGGGTCGGACATCAAGTGCATCTCATTCTAATCCATAATTTGGCCATCTCTCCCACTAGACCTTCCCTGATCAAAGAGGTTGATCCGGACTAGTTCTGGTCAGTCAATCATTTTGGCTTTTCTTGTAGAAGCCCATCTTATGCCTCATCGGGTAGATGCATGCTCTCGCCATGCTACAAACTCCAAAGGAAATGATTTGTAGAGTCCTGCAAAACATAACAAAACCACAAGGGAACATTCACCTCCTCAGGCTATTATTAGAACAACAAGGCCTCGTTGGAGAAACTCTGACCCTGAGTAATTACAAGTCACTTAGCAGAAAGGGAATGAACCTTCCTTGCGATAATACGTAGTAATAGGACCTCAGCGGGACGCAACCGAGACTCGAGCTAAAAATGAACGTTTGGCCACAAGAGAATGCTCCCTCCTTGTGCCACCAAACATGATGAGTCATCGGTGGGACGTAACCCGACCCCGAGCTAAAAAGAACGTTTGCATACCCAAAGCTACAAAATGGGATAGCCAGAGCTACGGAGGCATTCTCTCTCCTCGTGATCGGCATACCCGACGATACATAATGGGATATCCAAAGCTACAAGGGCATTCTCCCTCCTCGAGATCGGCATACCCGAGATATAGAATGGGATGGCTAGACACCACGGGGATATTCTCCCTCCCCGTGTTCGGCATACCTGAGATATAGAATGGAATGTTCAGACGCCACGGGGGTATTCTCTCTCCCCGTGTTCGGCATACCCGATGATACACAATAAGATGGACAGATGCCATATGGATAATCTCCCTTCATGTGTTCGACATACCCGATTAAACATAATGGGATGGCCAGACGCCATGATGGTATTCTCTCTCATTGTGTTCGGTATACCCGATGATACATAATGAGATGACCAGACGCCATAGGGGGTATTCTCCCTCCCTATGTTCGGCATACCCGATGATACATAATGGGATGGTCAGACGCCACATGGGTATTCTCCCTCCCTGTGTTCGGCATACCCGATGATATATAATGGTATGGTCAGACGCCACATGGGTATTTTCCCTCCCCGTTAAGGATGGCAACAGGCCGGGCTCGGGTCGGGCTTACCCGACAAAAAAAATTTAGGCCCAGGCCTTCATCGGGCCGGGCTTGGCCCGGGCCCGATTTTTTATTATAAAAATAAAAAAAAAAATATTATATAAATATATATATTATAAATAAAAAAATATTTATTTATTTTAAGTCCGGGCCCGGGCTTTTTTGGGTGAGCCCGGGCCGGGCCCGAGATGTTTTGCCATGTATACTCCCCGTGTTCGGCATGCCCGAGATATATAATAGGATAGTCAGAGCTACATGGGCATTCTCCCTCCCCGAGATCGGTATGCCCGAGATATAGAATGGGATGGCCAGACGTCACGGGGGTATTCTCTCTCCCCGTGTTCTGCATACCCGAGATATAGAATGGGATGGCTAGACACCACGAAAGTATTCTTCATCCCCATGTTCAGCATACCCGATGATACATAATGGGATGCCCAGAAGCCACAGAGGTATTTTCCATCCATTTGTTCGGCATACCCGATGATACATAATGGGATGGCCAGACGCCATAGGGGTATTCTCATTCCCCGTGTTCAGCATACCCGAGATTACAAACACGGAGGCCCGTGCGTTTAAGCTCCTCAAAAGTGCAAGTCATTGGTTAGTGACGCTCCACCCCGGGGGTTTGATAATGACACCGGGGATTGGTGTGCCACGGGTTTCGCGCCTTTCCCACATGCCCTTCACCCCTTCAAGTATCCCGATCACGAGAATCTCCCAAAAATATTAAACATGCTTTTTTCATCCAAACAATAAACAAGCATAAGGGAACAAATTTTAATTTAAAGGGGAAAGTCTTATTCATATTCAGAGGATCTACCGCCCTTCTTATAACTCTTTGAGGGTCATTATAAAATAGGCTCTTGATCTGGGCACTCTCGCCCATCTACTCCAGGTGATAGGTGTCCGACCTGGTGACATTGCTATTGGCGCTGCCTCATCCTCATGACCTCGTGATCAACATACTTGTTGAGGTAGCTGTTCCTCACCAGGTCAGGTCTTTGCATCCATTTGTGGCATGTCCCCTTACATTATGGTGTAAACAATAAGCCATGTTGGTTTCCTTCTCAAGCGGAAACCTCCTCAGGTCGAGCTCAGTCAATAAATCTTTATCCTAGATTTCCCGAATTATCTGGGCCAGAGATCTGTTCAGGGAGGTGTACGCAGCATCCCCTGTAACCTTGAGCTCTTGTTGGGTAGGTCCTGGTCTCTTCCTTTTCTTAGTCATTTGCTCTCTTTCTGTCGCGACCATGCTCTTACTACTAGCGATATCATTCCTCCTTCGACTAGGCCTTGCCTGCGTCTGCTCTCCCGACGCTTTTTCTTCCAACTTTTCAATTCTCTCCAACATGGCATGTATGAAGGCTTAAGTTCCCTCTCTTTCTATCTGCATGTTTTCCTCAATTCTCTCCATCCACATCGCCAATGTGGCTTCTGAAGTGATGTGGTTTCCATCTCTTGCCATCGTCTTAACTTGTTTGCTGTTTTTAGTACTTTCCCTACAGACGGCGCCAACTGTTGGCGGCTAATTTTCATCCCAGGGGTAAATCGGTAAACTTACTCCTCGAATAATTCTCCCTCAACTGTGAATTTGTTTGGTTTGGGGACCAAATACAAACTTAACAAAAAGATGAGAAAACACACAGAATAGACAGAGGGTTTAATGTGGTTTGGCGGAATGGATTCAACCTATATCCACGGACACAAGGGAAAATGAAGTTTATAATGTGGTCGGGTATGACCGACATGTCTATCTCTTGAGCTCGTCTGATCGACCTCTTACAAGCTCAATATTACACTTAAGCTTTTTGCTATCTATTTCACAAGTTATGTGATAAAATTAGCTAACTCCTTACAATGAATTCTGAATCCCTTTATATACTAGGGCAAATTCTACTGTTACAACAATCTCATGACGTCAGCCACTTGAATCTACCATTAATGCGATGGCTCTCTTCCCCAACTGCTCTGCCGAAAGTAGCTCTGCCACCTGACATCTCTTTAAACCAAGCTACTATATCTGCTGCTACACGTTACCTCCAGCATGTAATCTATCATCTCTCATGTGATAGTGTGTGCTAGAAGATAAGCCGGTGACCTGCTCTTGTCACGTCAGACCTTTTTGGAAGGTGCAAGTTCCCATGTAGGGCTTACGTCACTTGAATTTGATCACACCACTAACACCCCGACCCGACTAACTGGGTCGGGCAACTGGAACAACTGTCAGTCTGCCCTGCTGCGCTACCAGGTCGGATCGTCTCTGAGACCTTCACTCTGCTTTGCTCTTCTGAACATCTTTCCAACTCGGGTCATGATCTTCTCTAGGTACCACATCGGGTCGGACATCAAGTGCAATTCATTGCTGGCCTCCTCGGTGGGCCGGATGCCTCAACTTCTTGGGCCTGGGCCCTTGAGGCTTAGAAATGAAAATCTCTTCTATACTCTTACTCGAGATTCTGACTTATTGTGGGTGAAAACCTCCATCAACAAATTTCTTGCATATTTCATATGGATATGGAATATTATTATACAAGTTTGACAACATTTATGAGCATCAATATTTGCCTACGCGAATCATATTCTCTTTTAGATACATATAGCTCATTAATTTTTGAGCAATAATATTTAAGGATACATCCGTACATACGTTATATCATTGTCAGAATTTTCGCAGAGAGAGTTATAAGGGTCAATCAATATCTCTTAATAATAGAGACGTGGTTGTAGAAACAACACTAACATTTTTTGCATTTGATTTTGACACATCTCTCAATCAAGCAAACTTGAATCACTTTAAATTATATGTTTTTAATTTTTCTTTTTTGATTCTTTTCTTGTTTTATCAAATGATGATATATCATCAGTCACATCATTTATGATACAAATTATGTATCTCTCATGTGTGTGTGTATATATATAGCATCACTCTTGGAAAACTAATAGGTTTATCAAATAAATTTGTGCAAATTAATATTAATAACATTATAAGTTTCCCTTTATTTCATTTTTTTTTTAAATAAGTTATATAACAATTTAACATTTTAATCATATGTTGTAGATGGGACTAATTGGAGAGAAACTGGACATAGATTTTGCAATCTCAATGGTACAATGGTAATCAATTCCAATTCCAATTCCAATTCCAATTCCAATTATTTTATTTTCTTTATTAATTCAAAAAAAAAAAAACAGTTGGCATGTAATTCTTTTTTTTTTATTATTATCATGGCAATTTTCAGTAAATAATTTATTTAATTTTGTTTAATACTTACAGTCTTAGGCAACCATGACTATAGAGGTGATGTTGAAGTACAGTTGAGTCCTATACTCACAAAAAGGGACAACAGATGGCTTTGTTTACGATCATTTATTCTTGATGCATGTAAATCATTAAGATTACAAAACTATTTAATGATTCTTTATTTAGTATTACTAATAATTATTTTGTATTTATGATTAATAATTCCATTATAATTTTGTCAGAAATTGTGCAATTTTTCTTCATGGACACAACTCCATTTGTAGATAAATACTTTGACGACCCTGGAAATAACACCTACGATTGGAGAGTTGTGTACCCACGCAAAGAGTACATTTCAAATCTCTTAAAGGTAATTTAGTAATTGCCTAAAATTAAATAAAGTATTTTCCTATTATGTGTGATCAATTACATACACGGATCTTTTGACGCTATTGTGTTCTATCTGTCATCAAAATTAGAAATTGAAAGAAATTAACTTGTGAATTTAAACAATATAATAGCTGTGTTTTCAATTTTGCAAAATGTATATAGGATGTGAAAACAGCATTGATGGATTCAAAAGCTAAATGGAAAATAGTAGTTGGTGACTCACCAAACAATCAAAAGTGCTGGTCACCATGGTGATGGTGTCACAGAAGAGCTCCAATCTCAGCTTCTCCCAATCACTTCAAATAGTTGTTTGAAGACACTGCCCTGCACCTGCACAGAGTGAATTACTTGTATACAAAAAGACAACTGTTTGACCAACAGAAATTTTGTTGGAGAAAAAAAGAAAGAAAGAAAGAGGAGCAACTAAATTAAGAATGAGTTTTACACCAAGTGTCAGAGTTCAATTATATGTATAATAAGTGACAGCAAAACCAAAGAGGAACAGAGAACACAGTGGATTGTGCAAAAGTCCTGAATTTCGCCGCGCTTTACATTTGCTTCAAACTCATTTCCAATTTGCAGCCTACCCTTTTTTCCTTCGACCAATTACAGTCTGCTGTCTCTCTATGTTCCTCATTTCCCCTCTTTAAACTGCGCTAGCTATATTGCCTCCCACCACAGCATCGTCAACACTTTTATGTTGATCTTCTTCTTTCATCACAGCTTTAACACTACCAGTTCCATCCGCATTTCCATTGCAGTCTTGCCTTTGTGCTTTCCCATCCAATTTCTCTTTTGGAGAAGTACTTGTTTGATGATTAGATTTCCCTGAACCATTTTCTTTCTCTGGTTGGGTACTCATTTCTGGGGCTAAGTGCTCAATTACAACAGCTGATTCTTGTCGAGGAGATGATGAACCACCAGAATCTGGAGGAGGAAGGAAAACTCCAGTGCCCGGGACAAGAAGGCGAGGAGGAGGAGAAGGCCTTGGTGGAGCTGCAGTCCATCCAGTCGAACGTGGGATGGGAACTGGTGCGGGAAAACACATTGGAGGGGTAACTGGTGGGCTAACAAAAAGGGGCGGAACACCATTCGGTGGTGGAATTTGTGCCCTAATTACAGGAGCTGGCAATACACTGGTTGTTGGAATTGGTGCATAATGCTTGGGGCCTGTAGGATTGCGAATATGATTCAGAGATCTACTAGGCGGTGGACCCACGTGGGGCAATGGGGCTACTGCAGGTGAAGGTATAAAATGGCCATCACTTGGTGTCAACTTCTTTGGTTGAGACTTGGTAAAGGTAACAAGAATTCGTTGTTTTCGAATGGAAGAAATTGCATGTTTAGCAATATCCGCAGATTTTCCTTGCATGACAAGCAGAGATCTGTATTCTCACAAGAGAGAGATAATGCCACAAATGTAAGACATAATGGCAAAATCACAAAAAATTTAAGTTAAATTTTAAAGCACCTAGAGGTTAATATTGTGATCATAAAGGATAATGACAAAGCCAATGTAGATACTGTCTAAACATCACTGAAGAATGGTTTCTGGAAAGCCATTATTTAGGATATGGTGTCACCGACCCAGTTAATCAGTACTATCAGCTTGTATTATGACTACGACTAAATACTTGACAGTTAAAGCTACTTCTGGTTATTTACCATGTTCGACGCACATCAAAAAATCGAACTTCTGTTGGTATTTTCTAGAGAGTGAACAGTAGATAACAATATTTCCAAAGAGCAGCAAGCAGAGAAAGGCAGAGAGAAAGGGAAGTTAACAAATACCCCGGAGCAAGAGAAAGCTTGAGAGCCCCTCTATAATCCCCAGGATGGTCTACTCCAATCATTCTGCCAAAAGTCATGTCACATTCTGTCAGGAACAGGACGCAAACAGGCCTTCCAAACCAATTTGGCAACATGTGAGGCTGGGAGAAATCACCCTGCAGAATCATCACAAACTTAGGTTCCTCTCACTTTTTACATTTATCTTAAATCACTAAGCACAACATCAAAATCAACAACCTCATTAAAGATATCAATTATGCAAGAGTCTGGCTTCACTGTCATGATTTGCAGGCCATCTAATTGTTCGATAATATCTTGCAGCAAGGAAGGAATGGGTTCTGTTCTCCGGTCTGCGACATCGATTTATAAGTAATTGCAAAACAAAGATTAAATAACTCTTCATCATTTTGAGATCTTCAGAAACTGGAACTTGCCTTTTGAGGTCCCTGCTGCAATTTCATCTTCAAGAGCATCTGCAATAGGGAGGCCCAATTGAATCATTTCTCTTCCATGTCCCTTCATTGGCCTCTTTGACACTACATATGCCCGACCTGTTTCTTGTCAAACAAGAATTAGGCAATTATTAACACTCAATTATAACATACTTTTCAAATTTGACACACATTAGAAAGGCTTCAGATAAAGCTATTCATAATATGTACAGGGATAGATGACGTAGTAGAAACTAAAACACAAGCATTGGCTCAACTGTATTCTGCTTGTCACTCACATGAACATCTTCAACTTTGCAACAGTTTATGATCAATGCTAAGGTTATAATAAAAAAAATATATATGGTAGGATCAACAATTGTAGCACTTTCAAGATTTTGCTCTGGATTTTGAGGGCGCACTGCATACATGACAAACAGCTTCAGGATCAAAATGCAAAATAAAGTCATATTGAAAACTTGGTCGAGAGCCGCCTCAACTCAAGGCATCATGAGGCGGGCAGCCTCAGGCCTTTGGGGCGGTCCTATTGAAAACTTGGTCTGAGGCGACAGCCTTGACGCACCATGGTTGCGAGGCGGCGCCTCAAGGCGCGCCTCATATGGAGTTTTTAAACTATGGTTTAACCACGGAGCATCACTATCATATAAGCATTTTCATAATACTTATTTACTAAAACTTAGTCTTTGTGCTATAGCAAAGTAGTAACTAGGAGGATGTATGGCTCTGTAATACCAGTCAAATTACGACTAGATATGCCATGTTTAACCAAACTCAAGCAGGACTGACCTCCAGTTTAAGACTTAATAGACTATGCCAATATTGAACCATGGAAGCATATGTTCCTCTTAGATGGTTCTAATAAGTAATAACCATTGGTTGACATTGAGAAAAATAATGTCAAATTTCCAAGGAAACAAAATCCTTTTGAGGATCATATACAGTTCAATGAAAGTGCCAGGGACATAAGAGAGAATCAGTTCCTCGGATTTATAAAATGAAAAAGAAAATGAAATAGTCGGTGAGCTTGCCTTGAATATGTCCTCTTTTCCCTGCAGCCCTCAAATCATCAACCAATGAAACCAGTTTTGAAACTTCTGAATTACTACATACTTCTTCATACAATTTCAGTCCTTCGACCACATTAACCTTAAAGATGAAAATATGCAGAGGTTAAAAGTAGAAAAGCAAGAAAAACAGTAACATTTTATACAACAAATGAATCAATTCACATTACCATCTTGCCATCCACCATCTCTATACCAACAAAAGTTTTTGCAGCCATAGAACAATTCTGCTTTTCATTCTGATTTTGGACTGAATGTGAATCATTCTCTAGAGGAACATGATATAAGATCCAAGTAAGTACAAAAATAATACAAGTTGAAAACTAAATCATTATGCCCAACAACAGTCTATTATCAGAAGACGGGGGAGAGTATTAGGTTTATGCACACATACATCACATTGTATAATGAAGATAAACCAACAATTTATTATAATAACCCTATCAAAATGGCAAAGGAACTCTAAATGAGAATTGCTAAAAAAACCATTCGAAAAAGCCGAACTCCTCCATCACCCAAGCCAAAAAGAAAATAAAAGAAAATGGCATACCTTTCAGGATTGGAGAGCACCCATCATCCAATGCCTCAGCTTTAGGTTCAGCATTGTCAACTGTTTCCAAATTTCCTAAACTCTTTGAGCTTTCATCTTCATTGGCTTTCACAACAGCATCTGCTCCAACACCATCGTACAATGAAATACTGATAATTCCTCGTAAACTCTAAACATAGGACTAAAATAAAACCTCAAAAAAAAAAAATGCAATGAAGTTCGTTAAAATATGGTTACCATATGTGCCCAGAAACTAAATTAAAACAAATTTCACTTTCCTAAAGAGAAAAACCATAGCAAAAAAAAAATGCAAATATAGCAACAAGAGGAGAAAAAAAAAAGTTACATTTTTTATCATCGGAAGCTGAAGAATTGGAATCGAAGGAGGTATGATTATAATGAAAATCCTTCTTAACAAAACTGGATCTCTTAGTTCTATTAAACTGATGATTATGGTGATTAAAAACCCTTTGTTGTTTCCTCCAAGCGACTTGTTGTAACGCTGACATCACCTCACTAACAGAAAAATACTGCTGCAAATGAAGCACCGAGTTCCAATTACACCTCCTCTGCTGAATGCAATTGATGACGAAATCATATTCCCCGGGCTCCCCAATCACACGCAAGTGATGACACAGGGCGTCGATAATCGCATTCGCCGCCGCAAACTCGCCGCGCAACCACATGCCGAACGGATCGTCCGCCACCGCCCCCACCGTCAACTGCTGCTGCATTTTCTCAGGCATTTCCATTTTTTAAATTAATTTAACACGCGCGCACCAAAATTGTAACTGTTTTTTAGTGATCTAAGATCTTGGAGATATCTAGGGTTTGGCTTATGGAACACGCATCAATGGAATTGAATTTTTAGTCTCTTAAATGGTGGCTGGCCTCGCCTGCAAATTACAAAAACAAAAACTCTTTTTCTTGCATCTCTCTGTCTGTGGTTAGAGTTTGGTCTTTAAAGAGAGAGAGTTTGTGTTCGTGTTTGTGAGCTTCTAGTTGAATGACTGAGTGGTGAGGACCACAACGGAATATTTTCTAAACTGTAAGGGTAATTTCGGAAATCTAAATTTTAGTTCACATGAGAGTTTTCTACTACTTTGGCTTCCTTTTATTTAATTAGCTACCAATTGAGTTTTCTCACTTTATTCTTTGATAGATTTTATTTTTCATTATCTTTAGTTTTGGCACCTCAAATATTTCCAATGTCGAGTCCATCAAAATGTTTTTTTTTTTTTTTTTTTGGAATTATCATCAAATTGTTAATTTAAGTGCAAATTGATCAATTTTTTTATCAAGATGAAAAATCTTCTCAAATCCTAAATTAAATGATTTAAAATCTCAAATTTTGATTCGATTTTTTATTAAAAAAAAAAATCTAAATCTCATATTGAACGGTACAAAATCTTGAATTTGAATTAAAATTTGAGATTGTACTATCTAAATAGGTTGTCAAAAATAATAAACGTCCGCATAATACCTCATAATAGTCATACACACGATTACGGTTTCAAACCGTAACTAAACCATTGATCAACCGAACTGTGAACCATTAACCGCCAACTAAACCTCAAATCATAACCGGACCGGACTCGTCCGGTTCAATTACGGTTGGAGTGAATACTAACTGGCAGTTTAGGCGGTTGGTTCGGTTGAAATCGTAATTGTTACGGTTACGATTTCAACTGTTAATCGTTATAATTCAACCATAACAGTTTAGAAAATAGCCGTTATAATTGAACTGTTCAACCGTAACAGATAACGGTTCAAACAGTTTTAGCCGTTAGGCTAAAACCAAAATAGTTAGGCACAAAAATTTTGAGCCGTCTTTTTCAATTTTAAATTAATAAAAATTATATATATAAATCTCTAAATTAACCATCCTAACAATTATATTTTAAGATCATTTTAGGCATCACAAAAAATCAAAAAAAAATCTATAAATACCCTCTTAATTCATTTTCCAAAATTATAAACAAATTATTTTTTTCTTTTTCTCTCTCAATTCTCATATATTCAATTATTGTCTTTGTTTAGTAGGCTTTTAGTACGGGCAGTAATATTCTTGATGATAGAAAATCAAGGTTAAAATCAGAGAGGTTAGAAGCTCAAACGTGTCTTGACGATTGATGTAGGACAGATTGTCGTTAACAAGAAAATCAGCCGAAAACTTTCGAAGATTTGTGTGATAAAACATATACAACTAATATCGAAGAATCAATGACCGGACCGCCTTCCCCTGATGAGGATGAATAAAATATAAATAGGGTAAATTATTAAAAATAAAATGTAATATAATTACTTGATTTTTGATTCCTCTACATCCCAAGAGGATATGTAGGCAGCTTAATTAACTATAAACTCTCTTTTTTCAAAATAATAAATTAATTAATTTTACATTTTCTAATTTTCCATCAATCATCAAAGTATGTTTTAGTAAATTTTTAATTTTTTATTATCTTATAACACTTTAAATTATTTTATTTTATAAAAAACATTAAACCAAACCGAACCGATTTAAACAAGATTCGTCATATATTTCGTCATATATTTAAGAAATATATATTAAACGGATTGCATAATTAATGATCTGTGTATACCGGTATATATAAAATAAGGAAAATTATCTCTGAACCACTTTAGATTTGGGAGAATACATGTAACCACTACGGATTTTTGATAATAATACTGCACCACATCTGGTTTATGTTTTGTATCAATGAACATCTTTTCCATTAACGGTATTAAGTGAATGATGATGTCAGAATAATATTTTTTGTCAAATCGTTATATTGTAATGGCCCATTGATACAAAATCGAAAGGTTATGAGGTGCATTGATATTATAAAAATTCTTTGGTGGTGCAGAACTAATATCTAAAAATAAAAATAAAAATAACAACAACAACAACAATAATAACCCTCTATAATTGAATGATTCTATCACAAATAGAAATAGTCGCATGCTACTATAAAAAATGAGAAGTTTGAAATATTAAATTTTGTGCATTTTCAATTTAATGATAATATGAATTTATTTTATATAATTATATGAATTATTATTATTATAATTATTTTTTATTTTTTATTTTTTTTTCATATATTATCTCTATACCACCTAAGAATTGTAATAATGTCAATGCACCTCCTAACATTTTGATTTTGTATCAAAGAGTCATTACAATATAGTGGTTGGACAAAAATATCATTATGACATCATCATTCACTTAACAACGTTAACGGAAAAGTGGCTTATTAATACAAAACACAAACCAGAGGTGGTGCAATGTCATTGTCAGAAATTTATGGTGGTTACTGTTAGGGTCGGTGCTCGGAGTGCCAATCTGGATCGTATTTATGTCCGATTCATAAATACGAGCAATTCCATTTTCCATAATATTACTTATTTAATGGTAGCACCCTTGTCTTTTATATATTTATTCGATCTAATTACGATTAGATATCTGATTACGATTAGATCGAAACTGAATCTGGTTCAGTGATACGTGTATATTAGACAAAGATCATAGGATTTACAATGTAGTGCGCAGTTACAACGTAGTTTGTAATTGACATTGGGAAATGCATTATAAGATGAATATCCTTAAATAAAGTTCCTGGTCAAGATTTACTAACACGGGTCAGTTAGTAAAATCCGCTAAGACCAGTACATGTCATATATTGTGACTTGGTCCGATGGTTTATCCCAGTGAACCATGAGTCTCGGGAGACTCGTATAGACATGTAGGTGTTTATTTGGTAAACACTGAACGACTCACTGAAGATTTCCTAATAAATGGTACACCAACGTCAATAAGAATCTTCTCGAGTTGAGCGAGCATAGTGGTCCTTTGACTTGAGATACCACAGTGGGATATATGAGTTATCCTCCACACTTTGATGGCAGTCACATCACCGATCTATTCATGATCAGACCTCCGCCTGTTCGTTGGGTGTGGACTTATGCTTATGATATCCAGTGCGTATCAAGATAGGATACGTCAGTCATGTGTACAGGGCATAGACATCCTCACGTGTTTACGATCTAGTAAATCAATGGCAGTGGTATAACTTCAGAAATCAGTTCCGAGTGTTATTTAGAGATCGTAAATTGAAATTCGACTATATTATACCGAACGGATTTGACGTTCTTATCTATATCTCAGGTATAATATGGATAGTTTGTGACAGATGGATTATACGTATGCAATGACCTCGACTTGCATAGTTTAGCGAGATTATCTGTGGTCGTCATAATCTATTAGTGTGTGGATTATGGACACGAAATTGGATTTCGTGACGGATAAACCTAAACTTAGAGAGTCTCACAATATGAAGTTGACTCGTTGAGCACTTGGGCAACGCGATATGAACAATATGGATTATTCATAATACTTCACCGGATTAAATGAGTTAATTCAGATCGTTTAATCGGTTAAACGATTACACATGCATTAGGGAATTTTGGTCTTTTAATAATTATTGTGTATTTATATTTGATACATAATACGATTAGATACACATTAATTATTTTTCAAATGAGATTTTGACACATCCCATGTTGGGAAGCAGCCGCGAGTGTGCAACGGAAAATTAAAATTATGATGCCGCTTTCCCTTTGCGCAATACCCATTTGTTTTGATTGTTCTACAAGCTTAGGCATGTTACTATATATTCTAAGCATCAAACTCATAAAACATGAAAAGAACATAAACCTAAACATGCTAACTATCATAAGAACTCTAATAAAAATAAAGAAAGAATAAGACTTACTTGAACCGTAGACTCCTCCAGTCCTCCCTCCAATCTACAAGCGTTTCTCGAACTTAGCAAGCTCTTCCACGTTCCAAAGAGCCACCCAAATGTGTGGCCTCCAAAGATGCACACACCAAAGCCAAAACTGAACGGCAAGACTACGCCTTGAGTGCACGGGTATTTTGCCCTTGGTGCTAGCCTAGGCAAATACCTCAAAACTTTTAACTCCAGGTTCCTCTAGTCAATTAGACTTAAGGATCCTCAAAATCAGTGGCTTACTCTTAAAACTTTAGAGTTGCTCACTTATATAAACCCAAGATTTGAAAGGTTTGGTGTAAAAATTTGTGAAGAATTCTTTGGGTTTATATAATGCTCCAAAGACAACAAAATTAATTAAGAATCTGATCTGGGATAAAAGCCAATTTAATCTTAGCCATTGGATCTTAATTTAGTGGTTTAATGAGATTATAAAACCCTAATAAGAGTTTGGGCCGAATTGGAATTCAAAACAAATAACAAAATTTAAAAAAAAAAATTTACTATTCACGCGATACTATTCACGTGAATAGTAAAAAAAATTTTAATCTATTTATTCCAATTCCCAAAGTGCCCCTATCATCATTCTTTAATCCCTAAGCCACTATGGAACCTCATAAATGATATGTTCAATAATTAAACACATTGAACCATTGTATGAAAAATTCCTACAGCAATCATATATGCTGTTAAATATGTACTGTGCACTGTTAACCATTGATTTCGACTTTGTTGTGTGTGACCTTTTGGGTTCCCCTCAAGTTGGACATGAAATGAATCGTGATAATTTAATCGATCATAAATGATCTTCCGATCAGATGGTCGTTCGATTTCAATGACCAAGGTTGACATCTAGCAACATGCCAAGGCCCCCAAATGAGAATGAAAGATATATATACCCATTTGTATGCGATTTACATATGATACGGTCCCTCGCCTCACTGTATCCCCACCTATTGACCTAGGGTACAGAAAGTGTCTACCTATATGGTCAAATGTATGATGTTACTAGTGTCATGAATCGTGTTAACCCAAGAATCTCACATGATTCTTCCGCTGTGGCCACAGTCTCAAGCACTGATCACACATACCAACCCGCGAACTGGAATATTACTCTTATAAGAAAATATTATCCGAGAGAGTGGCGATTCTCTGTTGTATCTTTACAAACTTCACATGTTTCAACAAATGACCCAATCATACCCTTATGACCGGATCTTTTGAACCGGGGGGGAATGAGAATGTCAAAGTTATTTGATCCACACATAAGATTGTAAAGACCTCAAGTATAAAGACTAGTCATATAATCGATACATGAAAGTTCTCACAGACACATGGGATAAACACTCCATATGAAAACTTTCGGCGGTCAGTTCGATGGACACAAGCAACTCATGCATCCATGTGATACACCAAGCGGACGGATCTCCGCTAGTAGCCTATGAGATCGGCTACCCCACTTAAGGGCGGATTATATCATCATGCTAGTCTCTCCGCTTTGTGAACGCCCAGATTATTCACAAAACTATGACTAGGAACATTTAGGAGTAATGATTCTCATAAGGCGTGGAAGCCATCGTCTTATTACTCCAAGGGCTTTATTACAGTGTTGATGATTCATATAAGTTATGTAAGACACGTATAATAAAGATTGCCATTTTATTAATTAATGAAAATATTACAAATACATGTACATATAGCTCATCCACAAGTTGGGTATAGGGCATATGCCTAACAGAGTAGTTGATCTATGTTAGACTCGTAAGCACTTAATAATAGGTTTTTAGCAGTGAAAAATTAAGTAGTTGACAAGGTGACTAGTTGAAGAAATTGCATATCGATGAATGACTGTTTGCTTAGATGTATATCTTGATTTTCTAGTGTTATGATGTATGGTATGGATAGAAATAAAAGAAAAAAGTCTTTAAAGAAAGAAAATAAACCACCTATAACCGATAAGCGTGAAGCTACCCATGGGCGAGTATTAGGACCACCATGAGGAGAAATTCTACCTTAAAGGGTAGGTGAGTTGAGAAAAAAAAGAAAAAAAAAAAAGAAAAAGTTCAAAAGAGAAGCAAAAAGAGACAAGAAAAATAAAAGAAAAATCATACCATACTGAGCACAAAATAAAGCAATTACAGAGCATACTTGAGATATCTAGGTTGGTTTGACCCATCGATCCTAATTTTTAAATGAAATCATTAAATTGGCTCACTTAGGAATCAAGCTGTGAATGAACCTTTACACACACACACACAATGAGTCTAGCTTAGATGAATTATTCAGGAACTTGGATCTGAGCTGAGTTACGTACTTTGAAGGTTCTCTGATTTCATTGATAAACACTCTTTTAGGACAATTTTGTGCATAACTATTGGGATTATTTTAATTGATTTTTATGTGTTTTATATTTTTACATGATTGTGTGTGAATGACGTTTGTGGGTGTCGTCGCTGAAAGCCCTCACGAGACTATAACTCATCCACTAGGGCCGCCTAAGGGTTTAAGGCTTGTTGTATACGCTAAATACAATCGTGATCCCTACGAAAGTGGCTTAGTTAATTTAGTTATTTTTATTTGTTTATTTATATTTAGTTTTTATTTTGTCTTTCGCTCGGAACTATCAAAATCTTAAGTTTGGGGGTGTTTGATAAGTGCAGTTTACACCCACTTATTAGGGCATTATTAGCCTATTATTTTGTTATGTTCCGTGCCATTTAATGTTATTTATAGTTTATTTTATGTCTTATTTATATGAAGCATTAATACATGGATCTTGGGACATTTGCACGTATTTTGGGACCATACAGATGCATTAGACGAGCACGGGAGCATAGGACTAAGGTGAAGCACCAGTGAAGAAATTATCACTGGCGCCGCGGCGCCAAAGACCAGGCGACGCAATGCCTGCAAGCCTCACGCACCCCATAATTAATTCCTGAGAGAATTACCCAGCGGTGCCAATTGACCAGCACCGCAGCGCCCTCGGCAGAATCACACTTACCATATATGAAGGCCGAGAGATTGGCGCCGCGGTGCCAATCTCAGGCGCCGCGGCGCTGCGGGAGAAGCCTTACACACACACTCCAGAAACGTGACTTTTAGGGTTTTAAGATACCCAATGAATCCAGGGCTCTATTATAAATACATTAGTTCATCCAAGACTGAAGAGTAGGCTAATACACAACACAAAACATAGAAACACATATTTTAGAGAGATCCAATGAGGAGGATTGAAGAGCAATAAAAGGAGACGAAGGCGGTGACGTCCGAAGATGAAGAGATTCAATTCGGGTTTTATCTTCTTGTTTCTTTCTTAGAACTCTAATGATTTCTATTAGATTCATGACTTGTTTATCATTTTTTTTTATATATTGTCATGAACTAAACTCCTTAATTCTGGAGAATGATGTAATCCATGCTTGAACCTTGTATTGTTTGCTAATTTTGTTATGAAGTTTTATTAAGTTTATTTATATTTTTTTGAGTTTAATGCTTCTTATTTGCTGACCACAAATATGATGATATATGTTTGAAATCTATCACTCGAAAGAGGGGATTTTGAATGGATCTAGATAATTTGACCTAGGATTTTATAGAGTTCGAGAGAATCTGTAGTTCCTTTGACGTCATTAATATAGAATCACAAAGTGTAATGAGTTGTTAACTATTGGATTTTTATAGAGATATCGAAGTCTGTAGTTGATGATATTTTCACTCGGCACTCGAGAGAATGAGTGGATATTTTCGGAGTCTTGATTTATAAACAATATAACTGAACAATGATTAATTGGCATGACAAATATATGGGTGACAGCTAGGTGAAATCAGGATCCAGAATCTCTATCGTATTAGTTCCTCCTATCAAATTGTTTTTATATTTATTTATTAATAAAATCTTTATTAATTATCGTCTAAATAAAGTTAGGATTATCAATTGTAGTATTTAGTGCGAGTTAACGCAATCCCTGTGGGTTCGACACTCTCCACTCATATTTATACTAAAACTTGACACCGTACACTTGCGGTACGATATAAAATATCACAACAGTTATGTTTTCTATAGGTAGAATTGAATTGTTTAGAAAATGATTTAGATTAAAATTCTGCATTTGATGTGGAGCAATGCTTCCTTGAGGAAAATCTCCGCTTAAAATAAGGCTGTAAATTGACGTGTATTGGATATATATTTCTTGGTCCGTCTTGTCAATACTATTTATGGGTATATTTCTATAACTGCAAACGAGATCGTGCCAAAGCTGTGAGGGTGTAGGTTATGGGATTTTATCCATGCCGGTTGTATATTGATACTAGACAAATTCAAGTGAAAGTGGAAATCCTGAACGTGCCAAATTTGTCAGGACTACATCGGTAGCTTGAGTTTGTCATTGACAAGTGAAGCCTTGATACGCCTCCTTGTGAACGTGCCAAAGTTGTCATAACGAGAAACGGTCAGGACCAAAATCAGGAGTCACTGGTGAGTGATTAACAATGAGTTGTCTACCTAATGAATATACGTAGGCGAAATCATGTCAAAGCTGTGAGTCGAAATATATTCATGGGATCATACTCTCACTATGGAATTCGATTTAATTAATGAATTCCCGTTCTCCGTTGGGGATTACGGTATTACGAAAAGTAGTGGGAAACACTGCTGGGTTAAAAATCCATAACTAAAGCAGTGTGTAATTTTATGGAAATTACTGCTTTTATTTTCCTTTTATTCTATATTGTTTATAGAATTACACTTCTAATCCACTGCATAACATATTACTTGAATATGTTTTCTTACTTTACTTATGGTTACATAGTTCTAGAATAGGTTCTAGAATGACAGTAGACTTATATATTGTTATATTAGTTAAAACCCTCGGGAACTGTTGTTCCGGTTTTCTTGAAAATCAAGATGGTTTGTGACTTAGTTAATAAGTCACGTTTAGTAATCTAAATATATATCTATTTTAGGATATAATTATCTAGTAAGAATAGTTTCTTATGCAGTAAGAATTGACACGAATCAGTTCATGTCTCGAGATTGTTGGATGGCATTAAGAAAACACCTTTAGTATTTTTTTTTTATCTTATAATGACGTTTCTTTGCTTTAGTGACTTTTAGAAGTCATGTTTCTGACACAATTTGCTAATCAATCATTTGCAATTGTTGTGAATAATTGAACGCAAATTATAAAGCTTAAGAAATGAGATGTGTATAGTTGTGTATAGAGAATATTGATTCTCGCAATACGATAACTATATGTATTGGATACCATATCTCCTGTCTAATTATTTAAAATAATATTTAATAATTGTTTTTGATATTTGATATTATAACTTGTGACTATTGGATAGTTACGTGTTCTATATAAACAGTTGTTACATATTTTAATATGACTAGTAGTGTCATTAATGAAAAGATAAACATTAAAAAAATATTCGGTTGACTAAATAACTTAGAACAGTGCTTTATGAATTTTTATCACATAAGCATTAGATGATTATTCCTTATGGTAAAGGATGGTCTGATACGAGATCACACCACATATCCTTATCCATTTAATGAATATTGTATTCAGGATGTGATTAAATCTCATTTAACCAATGATCATCATTGGACCACAAGATTTATTAGACTAATACTTTGGAAGTATGCAGTTTAATGAATTAGAAATTACCTTAGATAGTTTTCTTTACTTCGTAACTCAGTTAATGATTTGTCATGACTTGGTTATGTGTTTCTAAAAGAATATATTGAACGTCTTGAATGGTTCGAGAACTTTCAATATGTTTCTGATGAAACACGAATAGAATATTTTGAATGGTTCAAAGATATTCTATTTGAAGTGTTGAAAACTATAATTTTAATATTCATCGTGAATCTTTCAAAGATGTTTGATATGATCAAACAAGTGATTTTAAGGTAATTAGTTCTTAAGTTGTTTAATGAATGTGATTCTTACTCAATATTAAACTTTCATGATTCCATCTTGATGGAATTGGTGATGAGTGGTAAATATATCACTATTTCTCACTCATTTGACCTAATATTTTGTATAGTTTCTTGAGTTTTGTGAATATTTTAATGTGTTTTGTGTTATTTTGTAGATAAATAAAGTTTCAGGACATTTTGTAGGTGATTTGGAGCAAAAACAATGAAAAACGGATAAAAGGGCAAAATCATCATTTGGCGCGTCGCGACGCCTAATGTGCGCCGCTCTATGCTAATATGCGCCGGGGACACGTGTCATAATCTAAGAAGTTTGACTTTGCTAACGTGTGTCGGGACATGTGTCAACATCGCAGCCGATCTGCTAACGTGCGCCGTGCCACGTGTCATCATCATATGGTGTCGACAATCACCATCGCCACGTGTCGCCATGTGTCACCCTACGTGTCAGCCACATCATCGACATGTCAGCAGAAGACCAGTCAACTTTGCCACGTCACCGCCACATCATCATCAACCAATCAAAGCGCCACGTGTTGCCACGTCATCACCACGTCACTACCACGTCAGCTCAATTATTGAATTAATCATCCAAAATGCCACGTCATCGGATGAGAATCTCGGCAGACCAATCAGAGCGTGACATGTGTCTGCATCGCGAAGCAAGAACAACTTGCGCGTCGCGACGCAGAGACCTTATTGACGCCTATAAATTCAGCTCGAAATTTCAGTTTCAGATGTACCTTCCACTCTGTAATTCTCTGAATAAATAAAGAGTTTGTATCTAGTTTTCTTTTAATTTCAGTTTTGTAATTAATTTTTATTTACTTTCTGTAATAGTAATTTACTTTCTTTACTTTTTCAGTTCTTACTATTCAGCTATGAGGAGGTAACTTCCCTCTACTAGGGTGAAAGGTAAAACTTTTATTACTGCTATTTAGATTAATCTCTCATAATTATAATATATTCACTACTTAAAATTTGACTTAACAACGATACCGCTATATTGGTCGGTTGGTAATCAATTATAAACTGGTTTTAATTTGACTAAGTAAGGATACCGCCTGGTTGGTCGGTCGGTAATTTACCGCCTATATGGCTGGTTTATGGACAAATATTGATACCGCCATTATGGTAGGTCTGAAGGGAACGTTTTCCCTCTCGCAGCGGAAGCGATTAGGCTCACAGATCGAACTTGAAAATTTTTTCTGCTCTTCCCTTTGCTTGGCCGAACCACACCAGTGGATTCACTAATGTTTTGGACAAAATCTCAGCTCCGGAATAGCCCCGAAACAGTCCCCGAACAGCCCTTGAACTGCAGTGAAATAACGGACTGTTTTGGACACGTTATGGGCGCGAACTACACCCAGTTTCAGGTCTGATTTGCGCCACTCACTGCTCAATTTCAGATCTGATTTTTTTCTCCAAAAATCAATCCTAACAGAGCCCTAAAATTATCCTAAAGTGTTTCCCAAAATCCCGAATGAAGACCAAACAAAACGGAGCTCCCTGAGAACTTGTATCTGCGCAAATTGCAGGGATTCAGGGCTGGTTGTCGTGACTTGTGTTAAGTATTTGGGGATGTTTTTCAACGTCACGAGGTCTTCCGAACTATGTCTCGACACTAACGGAGGGAGTGTGGGCTACACTCACAAATAATCTCTAAACGGTTTTTAGAGAATAATCACACACACCGAAAAGAATTCTCAACTCTTGAGAGCTTGAAGAAGAAGGAGATGGAGGCTAGGGTTTCTAATGACTTGTGTATTAAAAATAAATCATAATTTTATCTTTTATACTTATGGTTAATTTGTTTCATAACACAAATCAACAACTAGTCTCCCAATCTCTATGGAATTCGGCCAAGGGGTATATGATTCCTTGTTTGATTTTTGCTTCCAAAAATAAACAAATCATACTCCCATTTGGACTCTTAATTTTCGGCCATGGTAGGGTAATAAGGATTTTATTTTTGTTTCTTAAACAAACAAATCCTATTCCTAATAAAAGACTAGGAATTTCGGCCAAGGAGGGGTTTTAATTAGGATTTGATTTTGTTTCTCAAACAAACAAATCTTATTCCTTATCCAATAAGGAATCCTACCTTGGTAATAATTCTTAGCCTTATTAAATTATATCATATATAATTTAATATTCTAATTTAATAATTATCATATATAATTATTAATAATTTATATTAACTTTTAATATAAAGTCTCATGTGTGATATAATTATTATTAATCATATTAATAATATTTATTCCTTTTGTAAGTATATAATTGGACCATCCAATTATATTAGCTCCGCTATAGTAAATCGAGCTAGCACGGGGACCAAGTGGACCTACGGTTCTGAGCTCCAATAATCTCGAAATATTAATTAAGCTCTTAATTAAATATTCCGAATTATAAACTCCGGGTTATTCCACTAAAAACTCGAAGTTGCACTCTCGTTGCCATAGATGAAATATTAAGCCGAACCAAGTCGGTGTCCACCGATATAGTCATTGCATACGAATTGATCCTTCACGAATATCTCGTAATTAGAGCCGGGTCATAATGTCCGTTATACCCTTCTAATTATTTTTACCTTAAGTACCATTGATTCTCTAATGAACGATTTATTCACAACTGTTATGAATATTAATCTTTCTATTCGTAATAGAAAAACTTGAGCGCTCAAACCGTTCAAGTACCGAATCAACCCTTAAGAGAGATACTCATCTACTTCTCGTAAGAAGAAGTGAATTCCATGTCTATGTAAAACGTTCCCAGCTACATAACAGACTATGCCCCTAAAGTACGTAGTTATTGGTTGAGATTGCAACACCAACCTCACCTTTGTAAATCAAAGGACACAACCCGTTATGCAGGAGTTCGTAGTATACTCAGGATTAAGATCAATCCATATATGACCATCAAGTAGATCGAAATGACTTTCTTTGTTTAACAGATATTATAAGAATGTCATTTCTATCTAGGCCAGTCCTATATGATCACATCATATAAGGTGCCTCTATTCTCATGTCTCTACATGGACGATCCAGATTAAGATCGTCATCCAAATATAGAATGGACCGCAGCTATAGATAAACCACAAACAAAGTACCCGGTTTGTTTGCTCTCTATGGACTACTTAAGATTACTAACTTCAGTCTTAAATAATCTGGTGCATGACGTTCATACACCAAGTCTGAAGGTACATAAGTAATCTACGGTATTTATGAAGATATATAATATGCGATATTGAACAAACAAGTAGATAAATGAATAATGCATCATTTTATTTCTATGCAAAAGAAACCGTTTACATCTCATGTAGCTCTAGGGCATACATTCCAACAATCTCGCACTTGCACTAGAGCAAATGGGACATGTCTCGTAAACCTAGACCATCAAGGTGACCTTTTAAACACTTTAGCCGACAAGGTTATTGTAAACGGATCAGCCAGGTTCTTTTGAATTTCCTCTATATATATTTTCCCCTCTTGTGGCTTATTGGCTCTTTGGATTTTGCCACTGCTCCACTATTATCACAATATATGGTGAGTGGATTATCCATATCTAGAACAACTTCCAGATCTCCCAAGAATTTACGGAGCCAGACTGCTTCTTTAGCTGCTTCATAAGCCGCTACATATTCAGCCTCCATGTTGGAGTCGGCAATGCAAGATTGCTTTATACTCCGCCAAACATAGCCACACCACCTAGGGTGAACACTGATCCAGATGTTGATTTCTTGGAATCGACATCTGTCTGAAAATCAGAGTCTGTATATCTTTGGGATCATATCCTCTCCAGAATTTACTAGCATATAATCTCTCATTCTCTTAAGATATTTGAGAATGTGTTTCACAGCCACCCAGTGATCCAATCCCGGATTTGACTGAAACCTACTGACTACTCCCACTGCAAAATAGATGTCCGGTCTCGTGCATAACATGGCATACATGAGACTACCAACTGTTAAGGCGTATGGGATATGTCTCATTTCCTCAACGCCTTGAGGTGTCTTAGGAGACAGTTCCTTCGACAAATGAATTCCATGCCGATAAGGCAGATTGCCTTTCTTGGAATTCTACATCCCGAATCGCACAAGAATCTTGTCGATGTAGGATGCCTGAGACATAGCTAATAGTCATTTCTTGCTTGCGATCTCGAAGTATCTGGATCCCAAGAACATAACTTGCATTTCCCAAATCTTTCATTTGGAATTGCTCAGCTAGCCAGGTTTTTACGTCTGATAATATTCTTACATCATTCCCAATAAGTGAGATGTCATCAACGTATAAGACAAGAAAAAACATATTCCCGTCAATGACGCGCTTGTATACACAAGGCTCATCAACATTTTGCTCAAAATTATAAGACTTGATCGTTGTATCAAATCTTATATTCCAAGATCGAGATGCCTGCTTGAGTCCATAAATGGACCTTTGTAGTTTGCAAACTTTTTGCTCTTGACATTGGGCAGTGAACCCTTCTGGTTGTATCATATAGATACTTTCATCAAGATTGCCATTCAAGAATGCAGTCTTGACGTCCATTTGCCAGATTTCATAGTCATAATATGCGGCTATGGATAGAAGAGTGCGGATGGATTTTAGCATAGCTACTGGCGAGAAAGTTTCCTCATAGTCAACTCCCTCTTTCTGGGTATAACCCTTGGCCACTAGTCAGCTTTGAAGGTCTGTACCTTCCCATCTGATCCCATCTTCCTCTTGTAGATCCACTTGCAACCTATGGGCTTCACTCCATCAGGTTGGTCTACAAGTTCCCAGACTGAGTTGGAGTACATCGACTCCATCTCCAGGTTCATGGCTTTGAGCCATTATTCTTTGTCAGGATCATCCATTGCACTACTGTAGGTCAATGGATCATCTACACCATCGCTGGAGGCGACAACTTGTGCCTCTCCAACCCTTAAGTAGCGATCAGGTTGTCGTACAACCCTCCCACTACGTCTGGTGGTAGATCATTCTGACTTGGAAGTATCTGACTATCAGATGTCGAAGGTGCTATGTATTTGTCAACTTTTGTTGACGATGGCGCGCTGGTCGAACCAGTAAGTAACTCCTCAAGTAACATTTTACTATGAGGTTTGAACTCCCTCATGTAGTCCTCCTCTAGAAACGTAGCATTTGTCGATACAAATACTTTGTATCATCGGGACTGTAGAAGAATCCTCCCCTAGTTTCCTTCGGGTAGCCTACAAATAGGCACACCTGAGAACGTGGTTCCAAGTTTGTAGTCTTATTCTTCAGCACATGTGCTGGACACCCCCATATGCGGAAATGTCGTAAACTAGCTTTATGACCATTCCACAACTCTAAGGGAGTCTTAGGAACAGACTTAGATGGAACTACATTAAGGATATACATTGCGGTTTGCAGTACATATCCCCATAATGAACTAGGTAGTGAGCTATAACTAAACATGGATCTTATCATGTCTAGTAGGGTTCGATTTCTCCTTTCTGCAACACCATATTGTTGTGGTGTTCCAGGTGCTGTGAGCTGGGATATTATCCCGTGCTCAACTAAGAATTCCTCGAAGTCTCTGTCGAGGTATTCTCCTCCACGATCCGATCGTAGAGTTTTGATTGTCTTACCAAATTTTCTCAACCTCAGCACGATACTCTTTGAACTTTTCAAAGGTATCTGATTTGTGATGCATTAGGTAGACATACCCATATCTTGAATAGTCGTCAATGAATGTGACGAAGTATTCATAACCACCTCGGGCTTTTACATTCATCGGTCCGCAAACGTCCGAATGTATTAGCTTTAAGTGTGGTTGATTGGCTCTTATACCTTTTCCAGAAAAGGTCTCTTGGTTATTTTTCCTTCTAGACAGGACTCACAAACTGGTAAAGTCCCGAGCTTTAACTGGTTTAAGGCTCCGTCCTTTATCAATCTATTTATTCGGTCAAGGTTGATGTGACCAAGTCTAAGATGCCATAGATATGTGTCATCGTGAGAAATCTTTTGCCGTTTCGTTTTTGGTTTTTCAACCTTAAACATTTCAATGTTAAGCAGTGACTTATGCCTTAACGGTCTTAACACATACAAGTTATTTTCTGAGTTTCCTGTGCATATAGTCAATCCATTTCTACCAATAATAACCAAATCGCTATTAAAAGAAATAGAATAATCATCATCCATAAGTCTAGAAACATAAATCAGATTCTTGCGGAAACCAGGAATGAATAACACATCGTTCAAATTTAAATAAATTATTAATAAAACTTAAACTAGAAACTCCCACTGCTCTTGCTGAAACGGCATCCCCTGTCCCGACTCTCATGGTGTAGTCACCTTCAGCAAGGTCCCTCCATGAATCAAGTAGCTGTAAAGAAGAACAAACATGGTTAGTGGCCCCGGAATCAATAATCCAAGCGGATTTGTCATCCTCCACCCATAAGAGATTCAATAACGAGTAAATCATATTTACCTGTTTCCTTTTTCTCTCTTTAGCTCAGCAAGGTATTTAGGACAGTTCCTTTTCCAATGCCCATTCTTGTCGCAATGGAAACATTTTCCTTTGGGCTTGGAATCCTTGGAGCCTTTCTTGTTCTTCTTTTTCATGGCTTTACCTTTATCCTTTCCAGTGCCTTTCCTTCCTTCTTCTTCTGCATTTAGATTTAGAAGATTCGGCAACATTTGCCTCTACACTGGATTTACGAGGATCCACCAGCATGGACTCGTAATGGGTGAGCTCATTTAGCAGTTGGGTCAAAGTAAAAGTCAACTTGTTCATAACATAGTTGCTCTTAAACTGCAAGAAACTCTTCGGAAGAGTTTCCATGATCATGGTCCACCTGGCTACGCTCGTCAATACGAGCTCCATGGGTTTCAGCAGTATTGAGATAAGTCATCATCCTTAAGACATGCTCTCGGACTGATGTCCCATCCTTCATCCTAGCAGTCATCGCTGAGACCATGGCCTCATAGTGTTGACGCTCCGAAGGTTTCCCAAACATGCCCTGCAATGACTCCATCATATGTGATGCTAGAGCCATAGGTTCATGCTTTGCAGCAAGAACCTCAGACATCCCTGCTAGCAAGTAGCAGCGGGCTTTCTCATTTGCTGCGACCCATTTCTGATAGGTATCACGCACACAGCATGGCACAGCTGCCTGGCATTTCTGCCGGCTCAGAGGAGTTCCTTCCTCCTGTCAGGACAAACTTTAGGTCTTCACAGACCAGGATAGCGTTCATGTTACTTTTCCATTTTACATAATGTTCTCCGGTCAACTTATCATTGAGAGAATGGAAATAATTGGAGAAACCATGGCTGAAAATAAAATAAACATGCATTTAACATTCATTCATCGCATATTAAAATCATCAAAGAATTTTGGCATAAAATTAAACATGATGCATGAACCATGAATAATGAATAAGAAACCTAAAAGAATTATTATGCCACGGAGATCTATCATCCCACAAGTAGTGCCGCCGTAGGGTAGGTCAAGTACTCTCGCATGATAGATTGAGACAATCTCAGGTGTTTTAATATATGCGGGAATAACTCTTATTCCTATATTAACACTAACCATTTTTTTTTTTATCAAGGAGTTTCATTAACAGTTAATAACTCCTTTGTGAGTGTAACCTCGCCGTTTCAAGATTCTTTGACTTAACAATGAAGTGAGCCGCCGCGTAGGGTAGGTCAGTTCACAAGATACATCTAGGATCCCTATCCTTTCGGAACCCAAACTTGATATTGACCCAAAATGGACACCATCCGTAGGGGGACGAAAACAAAGCCGTTCTCGAGGCGCCTTTTGAATATCATTTTTTGGACTAACAACGGAGATCACGGGATGTACGGTCGTTGTCATATCCCTCTCCCACTCACTATTTTAAATATTAAGGTTTCTATCTAAAATATCTAATATTTTATTTCTAACTAGTGTGGATAAACTTATGGCGGCTAAAGCATAATTTTATTTTACACTAGTTCGTCATAACTGAGCTAATCAATTTTACTATTAAAAATTGTGTCACTAAATCCTATTAGTCTCTACTAACATTTTACTCTATTAAACTAATTTAATTAGAGTGGTATAGAGTGAGCTACAATATATTTTAACCCTTAAAATACTAGGCACTTAAAAGTCTAAAACATGGAATTCTAAATGGTCAAAATTTTAATTAAACATTTTAATAAATCTTAGTGCGTTATAAAATTCAATGGTACGTGGAATTGTATCCCGAGTGCAGACCACATATTCGTCCATACGGAATCGGCTATGGAATTTTATATCCGGGTTTCCATCCTATATACCATGGAATTATTATGCACCAATTAAGTCCAATATATTAGAATTCAAGATTTTAGACACTTATTCCCATTAATCTAATTAATGATTTCAATGCATATCATTTTCTAACTTAAACATTTTAAATTACATAAAATCATAATTTATGTCTATAATGATAATGCATCTATGACATGTTATGTCAAGTAAAATGCACGAGTGAGCACCCTAGGCTATATGACATGTTATTCAAACAATTCGAAATAAACATAGATATAACATAATAAAAATTATTTTGCATGACTGGACTCTTATTTTTTCTATACTAATCTAATTAGTACAAAAGATTCACCAAGGCATTCCTTGGCCTTCAAATCCCGCTCCAAAGTGGGTTGGCTCTCTTTGCGACTTCGGTGCTCCAAATTACAAAGAATTGAAACTTTACATTGAAAATTAAAATTACAACAAATATAAACAATGGCCTTATGGCCTTACATCCCAAAATCAAAACCAACTACAAAATAAGACCAGAAAAATTTATGACCAATGCAAAATCCATTCATCACATGAAATAACAAAACCATTCATCACATGAATATCACAATGTGCCCACTCATCTAAACATGCATATCATATTTATAACTCATATAAACATATTAAAACAGAAACTTTAAATGAAAAGTGAAGGTTTAAGAGCACTTTTCAACCTCGCTCTTGATGCCAATTGAAGGGAACGCTTTCCCTCGCGCAGCGGAGCGATTAAGCTCTCACGGATCGAACTTGAAAATTTTTTCTGCTCTTCCCTTTGCTTGGCCGAACCACACTAGTGGATTCACTGATGTTTTGGACAAAATCTCAGCTCCGGAATAGCCCTGAAAACAGTCCCCGAACAGCCGTTGAACTGCAGTGAAATAACGAACTGTTTTGGACACGTTATGGGCGCGAACTGCACCCAGTTTTAGGTCTGATTTGCGCCACTCACTGCTCAATTTCAGATCTGATTTTTTTTCTTCAAAAATCAATCCTAACACAGCCCTAAATTATCCTAAAGTGGTTCCCAAAATCTCGAATGAAAACCAAACAAAACGGAGCTCCCTGAGAACTTGTATCTGCGCAAATTGCAGGGATTCCAGGGGCTGGTTGCCGTGACTTGTGTTAAGTATTTGGGGATGTTTTTCAACGTCACGAGGTCTTCCGAACTATGTCTCGACACTAACGGAGGGTAGTGTGGGCTACACTATCAAATTAATCTCTAAACGGTTTAGAGAATAATCAAACACACCGAAATAATTTCAAAACTCTTGAGAGCTTGGAGAAGGAGATGGAGGCTAGGGTTTCTAATGACTTATGTATTAAAAATAAATCATAATTTATCTTTTATACTTATGGTTAATTTGTTTCATAAAACAAATCAACAACCAGTCCCCAATCTCTATGGAATTCGGCCAAGGGGTATAGGATTCCTTGTTTGATTTTTGCTTCCAAAAATAAACAAATCCTACTCCCATTTGGACTCTTAATTTTCGGCCATTGTAGGGTAATAAGGATTTTATTTTTGTTCTTAAACAAACAAATCCTATTCCTAATAAAAGACTAGGAATTCGGCCCAGGAGGGGTTTTAATTGGATTTGATTTTGTTTCTCAACAAACAATCCTATTCCTATCCAATAAGGAATCCTACCTTGGTAATAATTCTTAGCCTTATTAAATTATATCATATATAATTTAATATTCTAATTTAATAATTATCATATATATTATTAATACTTTATATTATTTTAATATAAAGTCTCATGTGTGATATAATTATTATTAATCATATTAATAATATTTATTCCTTTTGTGAGTATATAATTGGACCATCCAATTATATTAGCTCCGCTATAGTAAATCGAGCTAGCACGGGGACCAAGTGACCTACGGTTCTGAGCTCCAATAATCTCGAAATATTAATTAAGCTCTTAATTAAATATTCTGAATTATTAACTCCGGGTTATTCCACTAAAAACCCGAAGTTGCACTCTCGTTGCCATATATGAAATATTAAGCCGAACCAAGTCGGTGTCCACCGATATAGTCATTGCATACGAATTGATCCTTCACGAATATCTCGTAATTAGAGCCGGGTCATAATGTCCGTTATACCCTTCTAATTATTTTTACCTTAAATACCATTGATTCTCTAATGAACGATTATTCACAACTGTTATGAATATTAATCTTTCTATTCGTAATAGAAAAACTTGAGCGCTCAAACCGTTCAAGTACCGAATCAATCCTTAGAGAGAGATAC
>SKCR01034049.1:0-37714 GCA_019454045.1 Zanthoxylum bungeanum
ACCCGAGCCCGAGAGTGATTGCGAGCGCATTCGCATTTCGAATTCGAGCGCGGCACGCTAGTCACATCAACCGTCAAATCGCTAGTCGCGTCAATCGTCAAATCAATTGTCACTTTGAGTGATGTGACTTGACAATATGTCACTTATTAAAGTGAATAGATGTGATGTGAAAAGTGATGTGATGACTTAAAGTTAAAAGTAAAATGATGGAATATGAAAAGGTTTGGAATATATATATTTGTTTTATTTATTTTGGAAAATAATGAATAAATATATATTACTTTTCTTTTCACTTTAAATATTCGGTCCTCTCTCTCTCTCTCCCACATGCAAGACACGGTCTCTCTTTTCCCTCTCATTTTCTCTCTTCCTCTTCACGGCTTCACGCCGATTCTTCATCTTTTCTTCTGTTTTTTCACCGAAATTTGAGAAGCAAAATGAAGATGAACAAGTGCTAGCACACCTTGAGCATACATAGGTGATAGGGAAGCTTCTTCTTTGAGCAAGGAAGCTTGAAGCTTTGAGCTTCAATGGAGTCTCACATGGCCGAAAATGGAGGATCCAAACCAGTCCAAAACCGCACAGCCCACTGCATTTGGAAGCCATTGCCAAGCTTGGAGGGAGCTCAAAAATCGCACCTTGTTCTTCAAACATCAAAACCGAAATTCAATGTGAGTTGATTCCGCCACCTCCTTTGATGTGTTCATATGTCGTTTTTATGCATTGTTTGTGATCTTGTGGACTTGATTAAACTCCAACACACATGAGTCGGATACCGTCGCCTCGGCAGTCGGATCGATCATGTATGCCATGATATGTACACGACCTGATGTCTCTATGCTTTGAGCATGTGCAGTCGCTATCAGGCCGATCCAGGTGAAGGTCACTGGATAGCAGTTAAGAATATCCTTAAGTATCTTAACGAACTAAGGATGCTTTCTTAATTATGGAGATGGAGAACTTGCGGTATCTGGGTATACCGATGCAAGTTTCCAAACCGACAAGGATGACTACAAGTCGCAATCCGGGTACATTTTGCTTGAATAACGGAGCAGTAGCAGTGAGCTGGAAATCTTCCAAGCAAGATACTGTTGCCGATTCAACAACAGAAGCGGAGTACATCGCTGCATCTGAAGCAGCAAAGGAGGCAGTTTGGATCCGAAAGTTCCTAATCGGATTAGGAGTAGTTCCGTTAGCAGCTGAGCCCGTTCCATTGTATTGTGACAATAACGGGGCTATAGCACAGGCTAAGGAACCAAGGTCTCATCAACGGTCCAAGCATGTTCTTCGACGTTATCATCTGATTCGGAGATTTATACATCGTGGCGATGTAAAAGTCGAGAAGGTCACATCAGATGACAACATTGCAGATCCGCTGACGAAAGCTGTTCTACAAGTAAGTTTTTGAACGACACATACATAGTTCGGGTATTAGATGCTTGAGTGACTGGCTATAGGCCAAGTGGGAGATTGTTAGACATTATGTCCCATAGCGTCACTGTTTGTAAATGATTTGTATTATTGTACAAAATTAACTATGTGATAATGAAATTGCCTTTTGCCGTTTTGTAATATTATTTACTTGACTTATAAATGGAGAAAGTCCATATGATTAGTACCTGGACTGAGAATGATATGAGACAGTATCAGTCCCCAAAGGTTTAATCATTAAATATCCCTAGTCGTAGTATTATCGAGACTGGACATCGATAATGCGGAATAGACTAGTATTGCGCTTGTGCACGTTGTGAGGGCACAACGGCATAGTTCTCATATATTTAAGTATTGGATACTTATGCAAGTGCGATAGGAGGTTGTGTTTTACCGATGGTACGGAAAACAGCTTCGCTCTGGATAGACCCCGCGGAATCCCATTGGTAGTATGTCTACGTGTCTATGGGAGGCCGCATCAGGGTAGGTGTATATGGTCTTAACCTGAGACTTACATCGCTAGTACTTGCGACAATCGGTAAACTTTGGTTTTGGTGGTTGGGGACCTTAACCGGTTCTGTGTACACCTCTTCTGGGTTTATAGAGAATCGTAGTGTACTGGATGTGATGTCAAGATGGAAGTATCGCTTCAGACATATGGAGGTGATGATCACGCAGGACACAGAACTAGCACTCTATAAAAGGTTGCAACCGTCGGGACAATATGACCAGGTCAGGATTGTCGATTTAAAGAGACTAGTTGCTTGATGTCCGATATATGTTTCGTACGGGGCAGACACATCTCCAGCCCAGGCCTAGCATCTGATCATCCGATACTGGATCTATGTACGCAATACTACGGTATACTACGCCTGATACAGATCTTATATTCCTATAAGAATATTTCTGGAGAATTGGGTAGGCATGGCGCTTTGCTAGAAGCCAACCTTGTCTTGTAAATCGGTAAAGACGTAGTACGAGGTACGTACGTGTTCGGATTATCCGACGACCGTATTTACTGCCAAAATATCCGGAGATCTCTTGGGTCGCTTCCTGAAGATTCACCTATGATATTTGATTCGGACTTAATTAATCTTGGATTAATTGCGGAGAGAAACTTTATCTTGATAAAGTGCCTAATTTAGAGAGAGAACGATTAATTTGGAATTAATCGATAAATTATTGTATTCGATATAATAATCGAAATTCGATTTCGACGCGAAATTAAAATTAGATTTTAATTCGGGCATACGAATTAATTTAGAATTAATTCGTAAGCGATGTAAATAATAATTTCGCTAGGAGCGATTATTTATTTAAATCCGATTTAATTAACGTCGCGACGCTAGCTCGGTATTTCGGAAATATCGAACCCGAACGCGTGAGTGGACGTGGGCCCACTTTCATTGGGAAAGTGTGGGGCCCACATGACACTTGTCATTATATGCATTATTAATTGATAAGGCATTGCATGGTGATAGTGTGCATTACACTCAAATGTTTTGCATGGAGTTTGAGTGTTTGACACTCTAAGCCATTGCATGGTTTGTGTCATAGATTTATTATTAATTTAATAAAATTATGGCATAAAATAAATTGATTTTTGGTAAAAACAAAATAATTACACAAAACTCTTTCTCTCTCAAATTTCTTCACATTGCCGTGAACTCCATGGAAGGACAAGGAGATTTGATTTCTATTCTCCATTTTTGCTAGCACAAGCAAGGGATCAAAAGAGGTGATAGGGAAACCATCAAAGAGCTTGGAATACAAAAGCTTGGAGCTTCAAGTCTTCTTCCTCCTCTTGGCCGAATCTTCCAACACTTGGAGCTTTCACCATTTGATCATCTTCTTCATCACATAGCTTTGTAAGTATGATTCCGCCATGCTTCAAGTCTTTTATATATATTCATTTATAGTATTTCATGAATGCTTAATCTTTCCTTGGGACATATTATAGAAACCAACAGCATGAAGATAGTGTACAAAGCACTCAAGGGTATTGCATGGAAATTGAGTGTTAGACACTCTAAGTCTTTGCATGGTTTGTGTCATAAGTATATTATTATTAATATAATTATGACATAAATATAAATTGATTTTTGAGACAAAAATCATATCCTACTCTCCCTCTCTTATTACCGAAACAGTGAGCTCTCAAAGCTCTCTCCAATTCTTCATTTGTTTTGTGGCAAGACAAGAAGAAAGTGTGCTTGTTTGGAACTCTAACACACAACTTTGGCTAGCAACATCAAGGGATCATACAAGTGTTATGAGAAACCCATCTTAGAGCTTGGAAGGATCAAACTTTGCTTGAGCATTTCTTTTCATCTTGGCCGAATCCTCCACTGCACAAAGGAGCAACATTTGTTTCATCCATTGCATCCACATTCCGTTTTTGTGAGTATTGTTTCCGCCATTACTTCAATGTAGTTCATTCTTATATATATTTTGCTTGTTTTTGATCTTGGGACATGGTATTAGATTACCAACACAATTTATTCATTCATGTATTTATATATTTTGCTTGTTCATGTTGATCTTGGGGCTTGGTAATTATTTTCCAACACATCCTTGATGAACTATTTGTGTTCCATTATGGAATTGGTGCTTGGAATAGTGTTACTCCGATTTTCATCAAGTTTTACATTCCTCTCACTTACCACTGCATATAGGTATTCCTCTTAGGAAAACCGCATGACGAGCAACAATTACATTGTTCTCTTGTGAGTTGTATAAGTACTATACTTTGGTTTCCCTAGGATAATCTATAACTTAGGCACTTATCCGATTTGGGTCTTAGTTTGGTATCATCCAAACATATGCCCAGCATTCCCAAATCTTCAGGAATGAGAAAACCCGGTTTATTTCCTGTTCATATCTAATATGAAGTCCGTCTAACAAATTTTTATGGAACCTTATTCAAAATAAGTTTTTCACTGTTTAAAGATCCTTTGAAGGAAATGGTAGCTCAGAGCGACTCATGATTAACCTTATCATGTCCAACAAAATTCAGTTTCTCTCATTTCAGACACACCGTCAAATTGACGTGTTCCGGGAGAAGTCCTCATTGAAAGAATACTATACTTTTTCATGTATTTGAGAAACTTATTGCTTAAGTATTTTCATCATGGTCTAACCGTGTCGAAACTCTTTGAATTTATCAAAAGTTTCCGATTCATGTTTCAAAAGAAACACATAACCATAACGCGATGCCACATCTATAAAGGTCACGAAACATTCATATCTATATCTAATATGTTTATCTCAATATCATCTTTATAAAATAAAACACTTTAGTGTTCTAGAACATAAAGGCATACCCGCAACGGGTTAAACCCTGATATAGAGATAATGTTCCTAGTCAAACTAGTTACATTCTAACAGTTTCCTAATTTAAGTACACACCCGAAGGGTAGTTCCTAAACTTATGTTTCTATGGTTAAAACAGCGACTGTCGTCCCGTTTACGACTCATAGATAGATCTCATCTGAAGTCAGTATCATTCTCTCAACAGATTCTGAACATCAGCACATATTTATGTACCACATTTACTGTCTAAAATCTAATTTTAATACTAGTAGTGAACATGTTTATGACAAACATATTTGAAGTCGGAGCCTTGCACCGTCTTCAATTCCTTCATGTCTGCCTTGTCCATACGGCAGTCACGCTACAGTGACCCTGTTTTCCATAATTTAGGCAGACATCTTGGGATATGTCCTTTGTCTTCCTAGAAGATCATAATGACTTTGCCTTTGCCCCTTTTTCCATACCCCATAAGCCTTTGACCAAGCCTTGGATTTCTGGGATGTCAAAGTAAGATGCGCCTTGCGCTTTTTGCCTTATTGCAAACTCTGAGTTTGTCTCCTTGAGTATAGCCATTAACTCTCCAAGAGTTTACTATTGCAATTAGTACTTCTAAGATCTAAGGATAGATCTATGAAGATCCTTCAATTTCAATATCATACTATAAGGATCTAATCCTTAGTTCTGACTAAGAAATTAAGGAGTCTTTGAGGTAAGCATAACAGATTAAGCACTAAAATTATCATCACATGAATATTCCAAATATCATGTTCTACTATTTGCTCAACTCCGGGCTTAGGCTCGAGACGTCACTCTTATCAAATAAAGTAACTTATTGGTCTCCAGGACTATCCTGATGTTTTATTCCCAATTTGAAAATTAAAGTCGTTTAAAAATATTTTCAACCACGATTATGTTTTAAACACTAATCTTTCAATTATCTTGATTCTAATAGTTCAACTATTTAATCAACGATTTTAGGTACTATTTATTATAATGATTACTATAGTCTAACTATATAATCAACTATAATTTAATTGGTTAAATTCAATTATATTGATTACTATAATCCAATTATAAAATCAAATATTAATTGAAGTAGTTTGAATACAGTCCAACTGTTTAATTTAAAACAACATTAAATATTAGTCCAACTAATATATCAATTTATATTGACGAAAAATTGAAATGAGCGCGTATGGCAAGTCACTAAACAAATATTGCAAATTTAATACTTGCCTCCCACTATTTTTCGGCGAGCCACTAACCCTCTGTGGAATACTCGGGAAACCTTGTTTCCTAGTGGGCTAGGATCCCGTTAAATAACACACAATCTTCACTTTGGCCAATAAATTGTATGATAATTAACTAGGTAGATCTCTAAGATCAATTGGATCCCATCCAATTCCTAGATCCAGTAGGTGGACATCCAATATATCCAATATATTGCCTAACCTTTTCCCTCTGAATCAATTAAGCCTTGGATTTGGCACAACAAACTTAACGATCCCAGTTAAGCGGATCACATTGACCATGGAAAGCTTCGTAATCAATGTCGATGGACAAGAAGTGATCTTGACTTTGGCCAACAAATCACAACTTGGACAAGACATCGATATGGAACAAAGCCTTCATGATTCAAACGCATCCGCAATAGACAAAGGTCTTGACTTTGGCCAAAAAACCAGTGCCAATCTTGGATCTTGAGTAAGAATCACTCAATGGAAGGAAAAACGCTTAATATATGTTGAGGGTTTTTCGCATAATTGGCAACCAATTAATTATCTTTGTTAAGGTCTCATCATCATACACCCTTAAACATGCATTCTAAACACATAATAAGGCACGTATAAATAAATATAATAATGATATGTGGATGGATACTTAAACACATTGTTCCAAGAAAAAATCTCTCACTTTCATCTCTCCCGCTAGCACAAGTATTACTTCTACCCGATTACATAACACTTCTGAAGAAACCTCATTTACATTGAGGGGAATATGTGAGAAGAGAAATACACAGAGTCAAGAGGTAATAGGTTGGACACGCAGGTCCAATTAATAAATTCTAAATTTATTACAACAATTTCGAAAATTGCCCTCACCCATCTAATATCCATCCGATATGCATTATTCATACATCGCATCCATGTATTCACACAAGCATGTTATCAATCAATCGAATCTAATTAATTAATCTGAAAATTAATGACCATCCAATGTTCAAACAACGATTTGATTTTGCGCGAGTCAAACTCGTTTTGCGAATAAGTACTCAAAGTACGAATTCTTGAATTATATTAAACTACAACATTAAATCCAATTTAATTTGTATTTAATACTTATTCTATTTTAATTCTAAATTAAATATTTACACTTTATTAATGAACCTTTACGACTTAGATTCTAAATCTAATCATTACAGGTCTCAAAGCCCGATTAACATCCAATGTCAATTTAATTTAAAGTCCAATGGGCTTTCAATTAATTTCTTAAGGCATGGACTTTTGGTCAATATTGGTCAAACCCAAATACCAAAACCCATTTAAGGAATTACCCTTATTTGCTAAGAAACCAATTTAGGCCCAATTAAAATTAAAGGTCCATGAAGTCATAATTGGACTTTATGGATATGGTTTTGGGCCCAATTGGATCCAACCAATTAGCCTAAACCAAACTTGGCCCAACCAAGCCCATTAAGCCCAATTACAACTTTACAAGCCCAATTCCAAATTTGGCCCAATTAATTAAATTACCAAAATTCCAAATTTCATAATTTAATTAACCTAAAGTGTATGTCGTAATTAATTACTCAAATTAATATTTCCAAAACGTCAATTTATATAATTAATCATGTTTATCATCATCAAAACATGTCCAACACATTTGATTCAAAAATCAATCATTTCCATGCTACATCATTCACGGTAATTAGGGTTTTTCATGTCCGATTCCGAATTCAATCCAATTAAATCCTAAATCAACATTCCCCAAATGATTTCAACTCATCCAATGATCAAAATAAAAAAATACCATGACTTAGTGTAACCTCAAAGTTTCGGCCAAGCCTCAATATTGGGGAAAATTTGATCCAACTCAATTTTCATCAAATTGACCATGAATAACACTATGTTATCATAATTTAATCATACTCAAACAATCAATTTCACTCAAACATGCTCAAATCAATTTTGCCCAATTATACCCTAATCAGATTTCATGCTCAAAATGGCTCTGATACCATTGTTGGGGTTTCTAGATTAGTCCTGAGGATCATTTCAAGCAAGAAATCATATGCGAATACAACAAAGAAGCATGGCGAAATCATACTTACATTGATCGGATTTGGCGATGCGTTGAACACAAAAATCTTCAAGCTTTCGGCAATGGTCATTTTGTGCTCCTTATCATTTTCGGTCAAGCTCCATGGATGGATCTCCAAGCTCCAAGCTTTGTGTTGTGATTCCATGCTCATGAATAGGTTTCCCTATCACCTTGGATGACTCTTCATGTGCTAGCATAAGAAAATTTGCCACAAATTTTCCTATTCATCTTCTTCAACTCTCGGTTTTGGCAAGCCAAAGGAGAAAGAAATGGTCGTAGGCCGTGAGAGGGAGAGGGAGAGAGAGAGTGAGAGGTTGTGTTTTGTGAATTGTGTATCTAATACACTACAAAAATGATTTTTAAAATCAATTAAAAACATATACCAAATTTGTAAATGGCTTTCAAAAAGTCAACAAAATTTGGAGCCAAAAACAATTAATGTCTTCCAACCACTACCATCAATCAATAGTGACATGTTGTCAATCACTCAAAGTTACTAGACATCACATAAATGAATGACGAGTGATGTGACGAGTGATGTGACTTGTGGGCCGCACTTGAATTCGAAATGCGAGTGCACCCGCAAACACTATCGGGCTCGGATTCGCTAATTCCAATTAACGAATTTCGATTTGTGACGTAATTAAATCAAATTCAATTAAATAATTATGCCTAGCAAAATTACTATTCACGTCGCTAACGAATTATTTCTAAATTAACTCGTTCGCCCGAATTAAAATCTAATTTTAATTCCGCGTCGAAATCTAATTTCGTATAATATATCGAATATATTTTATCCCAGATAAAATATCTCCGTAATTAATCCCAATTAATTTCTCTCTCTATAATTAATCCCAGATTAATAAAGTGCGAGTCATACGTCATCGGTGAATCTCGGGAAGCGACCCATGAGATCCCCGGATATGTTGGCAGTAAATCTGGTCGCCGCACTACTACCGAACACGTACGTACCTAGTACTACATTTTTTTACTGATTTACAAGACATGTTTGGCTTCTAGCAAAGCACCGTCCCTACCCAATTCTCAAGAAATATACTTACTGGAATATGTGATCTATATCCGGCGTAGTATACGTAGTATTGCGTATTACGATCCAGCATCGGATGTCACGTGCAAGCCTGGGGCTGGAATTGTGTCTGCCCCGTACGAAGCACATATCGGATCTCTGGTAACTAGTCTCTATAATCGGATAATCATGACCTAGTCATATTATCTCGATGACTGCAGTACATAAGAGCACCAGTTTCGTATCCTATGTGATCATCATCTCCACTATGAATGGAGTGATACTTCAGTCTTGACATCACACCCCAAATCACTACGATTCTCATATACCCAGAAGAGGCGTACACAGAACCTTGTTAAAGCCCTGGATGACCAAAACCAAGTATATTGATTTTCGCAAGTATTAGCGGTGCAATTCTCAGGTTTAAGACCAAATACACCTACCCTGATTCGGACTTCCATAGACATATAGTCATACTACCAATGGATTCCGAGGGGTCTGTCCAGAGCGAAGCTGTTCTCATCATACCATCGGTAAAACACAACCTCCTATTACACTTGCATGAGTATCCTATACCCAAATATATGAGAACTATGTCGTTATGCTCTCACAACGCGCACAAGTGTAATATTACTCTTTTACGCATTATCGATGTCCAATCTCGATAATACTCTGACTAGGATATTTAATGATTAAACATTCTTGGATTGATACTGTCTCATATCATCTCAATCCGGAACTAATCATATGGACCTTTCATCATTTATACATCTTGGTAATCTAATTACAAATGATAAAAGGGCAATTTCCTTTGTCACATAGTTAATTTATACAACAACACCATGATCTGTACAAATAATAATGATATGGGTCATAATTGTCTAACATCTTCGTGGTTTTCGGTGTCTTTATTTTAAAGCTTTGTGTCCTGGTAGAGTCTATTACTCATGTAAGGCAGGTGTGAGATGGGCTTCGTCAGGACAACTCCCTTACTAGAATAATTGGATCGTTAGAATTTTGGTAAGTCAAATCTTATTTATATTCGTCTCTTTGGTCAAGGTAACTAATCACTTCTCTTTATGTCTTTCATTTTACTCGTTCACGGATCGAGTTTGGGTATTCGAAACTTCTACATCTTTTTGAAAGCTTAGGTTTATGGGGAACTCCATTGAATAATTCTGATCTTTTACTTCTCTTCTTTTTCTGACTATTTCCGCTATTCGAGGGAAAACTTACTAGCTATAAGAAATACTAGTGGCTATTGGGCCTACCCGAAGAAGCTTCCTAATGAGAAAAGGAATCTTAAAAGAAAAGAATGAATCTTTCTCAGGTTAAAATTTTACTCTTATTCAAACTTGCTCTATGTGCTATTTACTATTTATTATTAGCTCTGATACTCCCTCATCCATTTTTTTCTATACCTTGGCCCCATAATCACTTCTGATTGCTTAAACATCTGAATTCTAACTTTTACCTTTCTTTCTAGCTTTTCTTTCTCTTCTTACCTTCCTGGGTGGGCATCCTTGGAACTTTAATACATATTTTTGTCTCTTACATTCCTTCATCTCTGACCACTCCTACATCTGTACATCTTTCCTTACCTTCTTAGAACTTTCTTTTCCCACTTCCTTAGGTAACTTTTCTTAATACTTATAATTTTTAGTTTCATCACTGAACTTGATTTTTTTTTAATAATTCAGGATGATTTCAGAAAGATCTTTCAAAGAATTCTGTTGCTTTATAAGGAAGGATATTTAAATAGTATAGGAATTGTTACTAACATGTCTATAGAACTTTGAGGATGTACTCGAGGATCGATACTGGAGAGGTAGTGCCTTGCATACTAGTACCCCTGGCATACTACTTATACAAGACCCGAACACACTCTGCCCACTGCAGTAACAGACTCCCTAACCATGCCAGCCCTGATACCATCTTTGTAACATCCCCATACTATTCCCCCAAGCCTTTGACTTACTGACTGTATACATCACGATTAAATTATCTCAATTATAGTTCAAACGTGGGACCATTGCCCAAACTCATTCGAACATATATGTACCATTTGACTCATTTCATGTACTCAACACTTCTCTACAATGCAACAATGGCAAAAGAAAACTTAAACATATTACAAATGAAATCTTTACTATATATTATGCAAAAAACATGACTTACATGACTGTGACTGACTGTAATACTATATAAACTCTGGTGGACTCAAACCTTCTAGTGACTGCCATCGGTATCCATCCTCTCGTCCTTTAGGGTCCTACAAAATAAAACACTGGGAGGGGGTTAGACAATTATATGATATAAGTGAGTGGACGGTCTTTCAACTGAAAAACTGAAATACATTATGAAATCTTATTTTGGGCAATAAATCTGAACTTTTAAAAAAATTTCTTGCCTTAAAACATATCTCTCTCTGGAAAACCTTTATAAAATCTTTGCTGATAGTTTCTTGTAAACTATGTTATTGAAAACTTAACTTTTTAGATAATTTTATTCTGAAAACTATTTCTGTGAACTGAATCTAAAACTGTTTCTGAAAACTAATGTCTGTAAATCTGGTGAAAAACTTGACGCATGAGGGCGTTATATATCGTCGTCCCCCCATACACCTAACTAGAGGCAATAGTGCAAACCCATGACGTTGGGGCATTACGTATCGCCGTCCCCCAAAGCATGCCACTCCCGTCCCTGAACCTAGTGGTCTTGGGCGTTACGTATCACCGTCCCCCATGCCACTGAATTAGAATTGGGGGTGCGGATCTATGCTACCCTCCAAGCTGTGAAGCTAGGATCTAAGGGCATCCATCATCCCTAGTCCCGAACTATGATCTGGGGGCGTTACGTATCGTCGTCCCCCAGTCATCTACATGTGCACATGTGCTGTCCGACAATTCCAAACTGTAACAAGTTACATACTGAGGTGAATTTTCCCCATGCCTCGAAAAACATAAATCTCATGTTTGAAAATATAACAAGTCATGTTAAAGATTTCAAAACTGCATAAACATTAGTTTTAACATGAATCTTAAATCAAATATGGCTAACGCCCTATGTGCTTGAAATAGTAAGTCTCAATTCATAAAGAATAAATAAATAAAAGAAATCATCTTGAAAAGAGAAGTGTCCACCGTAGCATGATAGATAATCTATAATCAGAAACTTGATTAGCATATACGTTATAAAATGAGCTTCGGAACTTACCTAAGCTTATTAATACACTAATATGTTTTATCTACAAGGCTTAACATGCTTGTATCTTGATGTAAGGTATATATACGAACTAATACGATACCTATAAGGCGGCCTCTAACATGCTAGGGTGGAAATGGGATGATTTAAAATTGATTCGGGAATGATTTGTGCCACGCGTCGCGACGCAAATCCTTACGCGTCGTGATACGCAACATCCAGAGACTTGCTGTCATTTTTCCCTTGCGTGTCGCGACGTAAATCCCTTCAGCGTCGCAACGCGAGACAGTTTTCCAAGATTCTGTTTTTGTTTTTCCATGTTCATCCATTTCACAATACATCATATTACACTCCATGCTAACACTTCCATAGTACAACATCTACTCAACAATTCCCTAAATTTCAAGTAACTACATACTAAACCAACACTCCATAATCAAATATTACTTTCTAATTTCATAACTCCATATAGCTCAAAATTTAGGATTTTTCAAACATTTGGACATTTCTTAAAACAATCAACTTCCATGCCCATCACCTACATTTGAACACTTTTCCAACTTCAAAATTCATCCAACATCACCACCCAAACACAAACCATAAACATTAATTACCAAGCATAATATTATCAACCTATCATTTATTATTTGACCTCATTACAAGCATATACTCTTAAACCACTAAACACTTCTCTCAAAATACTTCAAAATACATTTTCCACCAAATTAAAGTCAATTTAATAATCCCAATTTCTAGGGTTTATATAGTGTAAATTGGGGCTTTTAATTCTTTGGCTCAAAATTAAAAATTAAAAAGATAGAAAGGAATAAGAAGCTTACCAAGCTTGGAAATGAAGCTTGGAAATGAAGCTTGAAATGCCATAAGAAATGAAGATGGAAAGAAATTTGACATGAGAGACTTCCCCCTATCACCCTCCACATTTTTTTGACCCTTGAAGAAGAGGGAATAGTTTCCTTTTTATAGGCAAAAAATGGCTGATTTTTTTATTGGGCATGAATGGCCAAGATGGTGCCACCTCATCAAGTTCTAGATCATTCATAAAATTCACTGTAGCAGACAAAAAATAAAATATCACAAACTTGACCCATTCTAATAAATTTTAATTCAACAATTTGTAAACAAGTTAAAGTAGAGGAGTCGGTCTAAGCTTTCCGGAGATATAAGATTCATAAATATCAGAGTTTGTATGAGAATTTACGGTCCAAATACCTAGGGATGTTCGTATTGAATCATAAAATAATTCTCGTATCGGAAATACAAGAAATTTATCGAATGCCCGAAAAGTAATTTTTCTTGAATCCATACATGCTTAAACATGATTTTTAGCATGTGCATATCTCCGATAACGTGATAGTCATCGGTCTCTGGTAACACACAAGTCACACAGATTATGGGATGTTACATCTTTTCTCTGGGTTTCTGCTGCAGCAGAAACCCAGGTTTATGTTTTAACCCAAATTGCCCACCATGTGGCTAAATTTCCACCAAACCGTGGGTGTTGGAACCACTTTTCTAGCGCAATGGAAACATGTTAGTCACCCGTGATTGAACTAAAAAGACTAAAGTGCTTTAAACCGTTCAAATACCGAATCAACCCTTAAGGAAAATACTCTTCTACTTCTCACAAGAAGAAGTGAATTCCTTATCTATGTAAAATGTCCCCAGCTATATAGCAAACCATATCCGTAAAGTACGTAGCTATTTGTCGGGATTGCTACACCAACCTCACATTTGTAAATTAAAGTATATAACCTGTCATGCAGGAATTCGTAATACACTCAGGATTCAGATCAATCCATATATAACCATCAAGTAGATTGAAATGAATTTCTTTATCTAATAGATATTATCATAAACCTATTTCTATCTGGGTCCAATCCTATATAGTCACATCATATAAGGTGCCTCCATTCTCATGTCTCTATATGGACGACCCCGGACCAAGGTCGCCATATAATTATAGAATGGACCGCAACTATAGATAAACCACAAACAAAATACAGTTTTGTTTGCACTCTATCGACTATTTTAGATTACTAACTTCAAACTTAAATCCTCTTGTGTATGGCACTCATACACTAAGTTTGAAAGAACATAAGTAATTTAGGGTAAACAAGATAATTTACAATATGCGATATTAAAGAAACACTTTGATAAATGAATAATGCATCTTTTTTTTTAATAAAATATAATTATGTTTACGTTACATTACATGAATATCTAGGACATATATCCAAACAATCTCCACTTGCACTCAAGGAAATGGGACATGTTACGTAACACTATACCATCTAGGTGACCTTCAAACATTTTAATCGATAAGATCTTTGTGAACAGATCAGCCAGGTTCTCTGCGGATGCAATCTTCATGACAATAACATGTATTCTCTTCAATATCTCCCTGATGAGATGATATTTTCCCTCTGTATGATTTCCCCTCTTATGGCTTTTTGGTTCTTTGGAATTCGCCACTGCACCACTACTTTCACAATAAACTGTGAGTGGTTTATCCATATCAGGAAAAACTTCCAGACCTCCCAAAAACTTTCAGAGCGAGACTATTTCCTTAGCCGCTTCGTAAGCTGCTACATACTCACCCTCCGTGATGGAGTCAACAAAACAAGATTGCTTTATTCTCCTCCACATAATTTCCAAGGCCCATTTATTATATTTGGACTTAATGGAATGGTTTTAGGCCCAATTTGGAGCCAATCCAATTGTCCTAAACCAACTTGGCCCAACCAAGCCCGTTAGGCCCAAATACAATAATATTAGCCCAATTCCAAATTAAGCCTAATAATTAAATTCTAATATTCCAAATTTCACAATTTAATTAATTAAAGTGTTTAGACATAATTAATTATTCAAATTGACATTTCCAAGATACCAATTTACATATTTAATCATGCTTTATTTATATCAATACATGTCCAACATTATTGAAACAAAATCAAGTCATTAACATGCTCCCAAGGTCACGGAAAATGATATTTTTATATCCGATTTTGATTTCAATCCAATTAAATCACAAATAAATATATATCATGTCTTTAAACACATCCAATGGTCTAAAAAAACAAAATTACCATGATCTACAATGGTCCATATATTCGGCCAAGCCTAAGTATTTGGGGAAAATTAATCCAATTAATTTTTCATCAAATTGATCATGCATAACACTTAATTATCATTATGTAAGCATACTCAAACAAACAATTTGATCAAATCATGCTCAAATCAAAAATACCCAAATTCAAGTATATAAACCCTAAGTTCATTTCATGCTCAAAATAGGCTCTGATACCATTGTTGGGTTTCTAAGGTCAAACCAAGATCATTTCAAGCATGAAATAATATGAATACGGAAAGAAGTATAGCGGAAATATACTTACAAAGATCGGTTATAGGATGTGTAGAGAACAAAAATTTTGTTCTCTCTTTGAAGTTGTTCCAAGGTCCTCCAAAGTTGTGTATCAAGCTCCAACCTTGATTTTGATTCCAAGCTCAATGGGAATGGTTTCCATAACACCTTTGTATGATTCCTTTGTGTGCTAGCACTTGAAAATTTTGCAACAAAAATTTTCCTTGTCCTTTAAAGTTTAAGGCTTTTGGAAAGAAAAGAGAGGAAGAGAGTTTTGATTTTTTTTTTTTTTTTTTTTTGTGTTGAGTTGCTGTAAATGATTTTCAAAAAATCAAATTACCTTTTACCAAAACCAAGTTTGGTAAATGTCATTCCAAATGACAAAAGGTGTCTTACAAGTTACCCAAAAAATCTTCACTAACTTCCATCACCAAAAAGTGATGCGAATGACAAGTGATCTGACTTGTGATGTGACTTGTGGGCCCCACTTGAATTCAAAATCCGAGTGGGCCCGCAAACACATCTCGGGCTCGGGTTCGTTAATTCAGAATTAACGAATTTCTGTTGCGACGTAATTAAATCAAATTTAATTAAATAATTATGCCTAGCAAAATTACTATTAAAGTCTCTCGCGAATTATTTCTAAATTAATTCATTCGCCCGAATTAAAATCCAATTTTAATTCCGTTATGAAATCTAATTTCTTTTAATATATCGAATATATTATTTAATCGATTATTTCTGAATTAATCGTTCTCTCTCTTCTAATTGAATTTTATCCCAGATAAAATCTTGATGTAATTAATCCTAGATTAATTTTCTCTCTCTAATAATTAATCTTAGATTAATTATGTTCGAGTCATACGTCATCGGTGAATCTTCGGGAAGCGACCCATGAGATCCCTGGATATGTTGGCAGTAATCCAGTTGTCGGACTATCCGAACACGTGCATACCTCATACCACATTTTTACCATTTTACGAGACATGGTTGGCTTCTAGCAAAGCACCGTGCCTACCCAATTCTCCAGAAATATTCTTAAAGGAATATATAATCTATAACAGGCGTAGTATACGTAGTATTGCGTATTGCAATCCAGTATCTGATGTCACATGCAAGGCATATGACTAGAATAGTGTCTGCCTCGTACGAACCATATATCGGATCACAAGAAACTAGTCTCTATAATCAGATAATCATGACCTTGTCATATTATCCCGATAGTTGCAATATAATAGAGAACCTGTTATGTATCCCTACGTGATCATCACCTCCAATTGACTGAAGTGATACTTTTGTCTTGACATCACACCCAATACACTACGATTCTCAATAAACCTAGAAGAGGCGTACAAAGAACCTGTTAAAGTCCCGGAGGACCAAAACCAAAGCATATTGATTGTCGCAAGTACTTGCGATGCAAGTCTCAGGTTAAGACCAAATACACCTACCCTGAAGCGGATTCCCATAGACACATAGTCATACTACCAATGGGACTCCGTGGGGTCTATCCAGAGCAAAGCTGTTTCGGTACCATTGGTAAACACAAACTCGTATCACACTTGCATAAGTATCCAATACTTAAATATATGAGAACTATGATGTTACGCTTCCATAACACGCACAAGTGCAATACTAGTGTATTCTGCATTATCGATATCCAGTCTCGATAATACTACGACTAGGGATATTTAATGATTAAACCTTTGTGGATTGATATTGTCTCATATCTTATAATCCGGAACTAATCATAAGGACTTTTATCATTTATATATACATGTAATCTAATTACAAAATGATAAAATGTAATTTCCATTGTCACATAGTTAATTTGTACAAAAACCACAATGTCTTTTATAAATAGTGATGCTATGGGTCATAATTGTCCAACAATCTCCCACTTGGCCTATACCCAATCACTCAAGCATCTAACACCTGAACTATGTACATGTTGCTCAAACGTTTGCTGAGGAATAGCTTTCGTCAGCGGATCTACAATGTTGTCCTCTGATGCGACCTTCTCGATCTTCATATTGCCACGATGTATGATCTGAAGAATCTGATGGAAACGTCGAAGAACATGCTTGGATCATTGATGAGACCGCGGTTCATTAGCCTACGCTACAGCCCCGTTATTGTCACAATACAATTGAACGAGCTTAGCTGCTAACGGAACTACTCCTAATCCAATTAGGAATTAACGTATCCAAACTGCCTCTTGTGCTGCTTCAGCTGCAGCAATATACTCCGCTTCTGTTGTTGAATTGGCAACAGTCTCTTGCTTGGAAGATTTCCAGCTTACTGCTCCGTTGTTCAAACAAAATATGTACCCAGATTGTGACTTACAATTGTCTTTATCGGTTTGGAAACTTACATCGGTAAACCTAGTTACCTCAAGTTCTCCATCTCCATAGATTAAGAAAGCATCCTTAGTTCGTCTAAGATACTTAAGGATATTCTTAACCGCCATCCAGTGACCTTCACCTAGATAGGCCTGATAGCGACTACATATACTCAAAGCATACGAGACATCAGATTGCGTACATATCATGGCATACATGATCGATCCGAATGTCGAGGTGAACACGATCCAACTCATGTTGTCTCTCTCATATTGAGTTTTAGGACACATGTCCTTAGATAGAGTGACGCCATGTGACACTGGCAATAGTCCCCTCTTAGACTGTTCCATGTTGAATCTCGTCAACACTTTCTCAATGTACGTGCTCTGGGAGAATCCAAGAAGCTTTCTAGATCTATCCCAGTAGAACTTATTCCCAGAATAAAGGCTGCTTCTCTCAGATCCTTCATGGAGATTTTAATGAAAGCCAAGCTTTCACCGATTGTAGCATGGGAATGTCATTGCCAATAAGCAATACATCATCAACATAAAGGACAATGAATGTCAGTGCACTCCGATCTTTCCAGTCATCTTAATTGCAATAGTCAAACTATTCAATTAACGATATTTGGGTATTGTCCAACTGTTACAAGAAAAACAATAAAATATTAGTCCAACTAATAAATATATAATTGACAAAATAATTTGAAAGCGCGTAATGCCAAGTATTTGAACGAAATTGCAAATTCAATACTGGCTTCCCACTATTTTTCGGCGAGCCTCTAACCCTCTTTTGAGTACTCAGGAAACCTAGTTTCCGTAGTGGGCTAGGATCCCGTTAAATAACACACAACCTTGACTTTGGCCAACAAGTTGTATGATATTTAACTAGGTAGATCTCTAAGATCAATTGAATCTCATCTAATTCCAAGATCCGGTAGGTGGACCTCCAAGTCCGAAACATATATACAATATATATGCCAATATATCCAATATATTTCCTAACCTTTTTCCTCTGATCAACTAAGCCTTGGCTTTGGCTCAACAAGCTTAATGATTCCAGTTAAGCGAGACCCATTGACCTTGGAAAGCTTCGTAATCGATGTTGATGAACAAGAAGTGATCTTGACTTTGGCCAACATATCACAACTTGGGCAAGACATACAATATGGAACAAAGCCTTCATGATTCAAACACATCCGCGATGGACAAAGGTATTGACTTTGGCCAACAAACCAATGCCAATCTTGGTTCTTGAGAATGAATCATTCAATGGAAGGAAAACGCTTAATATTTGTTGAGGGTTTTTCGCGTAATTGGCAACCAATTAATTATCTTAGATTAGGTCTCATCATACACCCTTAAGCATGCATTATAAAAGCATAATAAGGCGCGATAAATAAATTAATAATGATATGCATATGGATATGGATATAGATATCTCACAAATTGTTCCTAGAACAAATCGCTCCATTTTCCTCTCCCCGGCTAGCACTATTCTAACTTCTACCCAATTACATAATACAATAAAGAAACCTCATTACATTTAGGGGAATTGGTGAGAAGAGAATTACAAAGAACCGAGAGATAAAGGCTGGACACGCAAGTCCAATTTAATAAATTCTAAATTTATTACAACAATTTCCAAAATTGCCCTCACCCATCTAATAACCATCCGATATACATTATTCATACAACACATCCATGCATTCACACAAAGCATGTTATTCAATCAATCTAATCCAATTAATTAATCTTTGAATTAAGTGATCATCCAATGTTCAAACAACGATTTGATTTGCGCGAGTCCAACTCGTTTAAGAATAAGTACTCAAAGTACGAATTCATAAATTATATCGAACTATAATTTTAAATCCAATTTAATTTGTATTCAATACTAATTATATATTTAATTCCAAATTAAATAATTACACTTTTAATGTGCCATTACGACTTAGATTCTAAATCTAATCTTAATGGGTCTCAAAGCCCAATTAACATCCAATGTCAATTTAATTAAAGTCCAATGGGCTTTCACTTAATTTATCAAGGCATGGACTTTGGCAACCAAAGCCCAATATGGAATCACTATTTGCCAGAATATTAATTTTGGCCAATTAGGCCCAATTAATTACTTAAAGGTCCATTTGTTATATTTGGACTTAATGGAATGGTTTAGGCCCAATTTGGATCCAATCCAATTGTCCTAAACCAACTTGGCCCAACCAAGCCCATTAGGCCTAAATACAGCAATTTTAGCCCAATTCCAAATTAAGCCTAACTAATTAAATTTTAATATTCCAAAAAATCACGATTTAATTAATTAAAGTGTATTGCACTAATTAATTATTTAAATTAACATTTCCAAAACATCAATTTAATTAATTAATCATGCATTATTATATTCAACACATGTCCAACATTATTGAAACAAAATCAATTCATTTTCATGCTTCTTTGGTCACGGCAATGGAGGGACTTTTTATATCAATTTTGATTTCAATCCAATTAAATCACAAACTAATATATACATGTATTTTAAACACATCCAATGATTTAAAAAACAGAAAATCACCATGACGTAGGGTTCTTTAGTATTCGACCAAGCCTAAGCATTTGGGGAAAATTAATCCAATTAATTTTTCTTCAAATTGATCATGCACAACTCTAAGTTAACATTATATAAGCATACTCAAATAAACAAATTGATCAAAACATGCTTAAATCAAAAATACCCAAATCAAGAATATAAACCCTAAGTTCAATTTCATGCTCAATAAGGCTCTGATACCATTGTTGGTCTCTAAGAATATTTAAAGCGTGAAATAATGTGAATACAAAAGAAAACTATAGCTGAAATATACTTACAATGATCGGAAGAGAGGATGTGTTGATAACAAAAATTTTCCTTCCTTGAAAGTCTCCAAGCTTTCTTTGATGAGGTTGTGCTCCAAGCTATGAGTGATTTGAGATTCCAAGCTCAATGGGAAAGTTTCCCTATCACCTAAGTATAATCCTTGATGTGTGCTAGCACTTAGAAAAAAACAACAATTCTTCTTCTTCTCTTTGGTGTATTCGGCCAAGCCAAATAAGGAGAGAAATTTGGAGTTAGGCGTGAATGAGAGAGAAGGAGAGAGTAATGAGAGTGACTTGTATTTTGATTTTTTAAAAAAAAATAATGATATACCAAATATCTAATATTTGGTAAATGTCTATCATCTCTCAAATTGAGTGTTCAACAGGTCTATAACCACCCATCAAATTCCATCACCAAAAAGTTGATTAAAGTGACTAGGTGATGTGACTTGTGATGTGACTTGTGGGCCCCATATGATTCAAAATCTGAGTGGGCCCGCAAACACATTTCGGGCTCGGGTTCGTTAATTCTGAATTAACGAATTTTCCGCTGTGACTTAATTAAATAAAATTTAATTAAATAATTATGCCTAGCAAAATTACTATTAAAGTCGCTCGCGAATTAATTCTAAATTAATTCGTTCGCCCAAATTAAAATCCAATTTTAATTTCGTTATGAAATCTAATTTCTTTTAGTATATGGAATTGTTGGACAATTATGACCCATAGCGTCACTATTTGTACAGATCACGGTGTTGTTGTACAAATTAACTATGTCACAAAGGAGATTGCACTCTTATCATTTGTGATTAGATCACCTAGATATATAAATGATGAGAGGTTCCTATGATTTGTTCCTGGATTGAGAATGACACGAGACAGTATCAATCCACGAAGGATAAATCATTAAATATCCCTAGTCAGAGTATTATCGAGATTGAACATCGATGAATACGTAAAAGACTAGTATTACACTTGTGCGCATTGTGAGGGCACAACGGCATAGTTCTCATATATTTGGGTATAGGATACTCATGCAAGTGTAATAGGAGGTTGTGTTTCACCGATGGTATGGGAAACAGCTTCGCTCTGGATAAGACCCCCTCAGAATTCCATTGGTAGTATGACTATGTGTCTATGGAAGTCCGAAATCAGGGTAGGTGTATTTGGTCTTAACCTGAGACTTGCACCGCTAATACTTACGACAATCAATATACTTTGGTTGCGGTCGCCCAGGGCTTTAACAGGTTCTGTGTACGCCAATACTGGGTAGAATCGTAGTGTGTTGGGTGTGATGTCAAGACGGAAGTGTCACTCCAGTCATATGGAGATGATGATCGCGCATGGATACAGAACTGGTTCTCTATATAAGGTTGCAACCGTTGGGATAATATGACTTGGTCATGATTATCCGATTTTCAAGAGACTAGTTGTTTGTTATCCGATATATGCTTCGTACGGGGCAGAAACTGTACCAGCCCTAGGCCTTGCATGTGATCATCCGATACTGGACAGAAATACGCAATACTACATATACTACGCCTGATATAGATCCTTTATTCCTGTAAGGATATTTCTGGAGAATTGGGTAGGCATGGCGTTTTGCTAGAGGCCAACCTTGTCTTGTAAATCGGTATAAACGTAGTACGAGGTACTTACGTGTTCGGATAGTCCGACAACCGAATTTACTGCCAACATATCCGGGGATCTCATGGGTCGCTTCCAAAAGATTCTCTGATGACGTATGACTCGCACTTTAATTAATCTGGGATTAATAAGATGAGAGAGAAAATTAATCTAGGATTAATTGCGGAGATATTTTATCTGGGATAAAATATCATTTAAAGAGAGAGAACGATTACTTTGGAATTAATCGATAAATTAATATATTTGATATATTAAACGAAATTGGATTTCGACGCGGAATTAAAATTAGATTTTAATTCAGGCGAACGAATTAATTTAGAATTAATTCGTTAGCGACGTGAATTATGATTTCGCTAGGCGTAATCATTTAATTACGACGCAACGAAAAATTTGTTAATTTGGAATTAGCGAACCCGAGCCCGAGATTATTTGCGAGCGCATTCACATTTCGAATTCGAGTGCGACACGTAAGTCAAATCAAGCGTCAACTCATTAGTCCCATCAAGCGTCAAATCACTTGTCACTTTGAGTGATGTGACTTGACAACTTGAGTGATTGATGTGGTGGTTGAAAGCTTTTATTGTTTGAATTTTTTAAAAGCAAAAGTTTGGTATATGATCTTAATTATCAATTACCAAAATCAACACACACATTTCGTCTCTCTCTTTCTTCTCTTTGCTCACGTATGGAGCAAAAAAATTCTTTCGCTCTCACGCCTTTATGGGCTGTATTTTCTTTTTTTCTTGGCAGTTCACTGCCGAATTTTCAAGAGGAAAATAGGATGCCAAAGTACGATTTTGTGGCAAAATCAAGAGTGCTAGCACACTCCGGGATCATGCGAAGGTGATAGGGAAGTCCACCAATGAGCCGGGAACCATTCGACGAAGCTTGGAGCTTGAAGAAGGACCACCATTCACGCTAAACCAGTGAGGGAATTCAGCTCACTGCCGAGCAGTCCCAAGGCAGAAAGTTTGAGTTTTTGTTGCATCCGCGTCGCTCAACCGATCGATGTAAGTATTCTGCGACTTCCTCGAATGTATTCACATATGGTCATGCTTGATTTATGATCCTTGGGACCTAGATAATCTCCAACAGGAATATATTATTTAATTGATTAATTCTGAACTAATCATTCTCTCTCTTCTAATTGAATTTTATCGCAGATAAAATCTTACTGTAATTAATCCTAGATTAACTTTGTCTCTCTAATAATTAATCCTAGATTAATTATGTTCCAGTCATACATCATCAGTGAATCTTCGGGAAGTGACCCATGAGATCCCTGGATATATTGGCAGAAAATCCGGCCGTCGGACTATCCGAACACGTGTGTACCTCGTACCACGTTTTTACCATTTTACGAGACATGGTTGGCTTCTAGCAAAGCACCGTGCCTACCCCATTCTCCATAAATATTCTTAAAGGAATATATAATCAATAATAGGCGTAATATACGTAGTATTGCGTATTGCGATCCAGTATCTGATGTTACATGCAAGGCCTAGGGCTGGAATAGTGTTTGCCCTGTACGAAGCATATATCTGATCACAAGTAACTAGTCTCTATAATCGGATATTCATGACCTTGTCATATTATCCCGATAGTTGCAACATAATAGAGAACCGGTTATGTATCCCTGCGTGATCATCATCTCCATATGACTGAAGTGATACTTCCATCTTGACATCACACCCAATACACTACGATTCTCAATAAACCCAGAAGAGGCGTACACAGAACCTGTTAAAGTCCCGGATGACCAAAACCCAAGTGTATTGATTGGCATAAGTACTAGCGATCCAAGTCTCAAGTTAAGACTAAATACACCTACCCTGAAGCGAATTCCAATAGACACATAGTCATACTAACAATGGGATTCCGCGGGGTCTATCCAGAGTGAAGCTGTTTCCGTACCATCGGTAAACACAACCTCCTATCACACTTGCATAAGTATCCAATACTTAAATATATGAGAACAATGTTGTTACGCTTCCATAACACGCAAAAGTGCAATACTAGTCTATTCTGCATTATCGATGTCCAGTCTCGATAATACTACAACTAGGGATATTTAATGATTAAACCTTTATAGATTGATATTGTTTCATATCTTATAATCCGGAACTAATCATAAGGACTTTTATCATTCATATATACATGTAATCTAATTACAAAATGATAAAATGAAATTTCCATTGTCACATAGTTAATTTGTACAAAAACCACAATGTCTTTTAGAAATAGTGACACTATGGGTCATAATTGTCAAACACATACTACCAATGGGATTCTGCGGGGTCTATCAAGAGCGAAGCTGTTTCCGTACCATCGGTAAACCCAACCTCCTATCACACTTGCAGAAGTATCCAATACTTAAATATATGAGAACTATGTTGTTACGCTTCCATAACACGCACAAGTGCAATACTAGTATATTCGGCATTATCGATGTCCAGTCTCGATAATACTACGACTAGGGATATTTAATGATTAAACCTTTATGGATTGATATTATCTCATATCTTATAATCTAGAACTAGTCATAAGGACTTTTATCATTATTTATTCAAGTAATCAAATTACAAAATGATAAAATAGCAATTTCCATTGTCACATAGTTAATTTGTACAAAAACCACATTGTCTTTTACAAATAGTGACGCTATGGGTCATAATTGTCCAACATGTAATGCAAAAGAAATGACCAAATAGGCCAACATGCATAAAATATGATAAAGAAGAGTCTTCCTACTGTATGCGCGTTCATTTAGCGTTCAGAAACGCGTTCGAACGGGATAGGATATGATGCATGGTAAAACAGAATGTATGCATTCTAGTAGCATTCGGAAATATGTTCGAATGGAGTAAGGCAGAATGCATATGTTCGTGTAGCGTTTCAGAACACATTCCAACAAGATTACCAAAGTGGTAAAAAATCACATAAACACGTGTGTGAATGTTTCTCAAGCGGTACGTGGAATTATATCCCAAGTACAGACCGTACTACCATCCATTCGGATTCGGCTACAGAATTTATGTCAGGGTTTCCATCCGATATACCACGAGAGGCAACACTCAAGCATTAATATAGAATGAATGCAAAGCGATAAATGAAAAATAACAACCGAAAAGGAGAATAACAAAATTAGAAGAATATGGGTGTGACCAAGAGCTTTGGCTAACATCTACATGGGATCTTGTATACCCGGCGTGGTAAAAAATTATGGTAAAGGCTGCCCTTAGGCATTTCCCTCGAACGGGGGACCTTTAATCTAATGTGATTAGCTCATGCGCACTAAATAGCAATACATAAATAAATAAAGCAATAACAAACGGAAAGTAAATAACTGAATAATAAAAGAGATACGACCAATGCCGACTTCTATATGGGACCTCGTATGTCTGATTGAACGTATTTCACATTCAATCAAGTATATTTCATCCGGTGTGGCAAAACATCGTGGTAAAGGTAGCCTTTAGGCATTTCCCTCAAATGGAGGACCTTTAATCCAACGTAGTAAGCCCATGCGCACTAACTAGCAATGCATAAATAAATAAAGCAATAACACGCCGAAAGTAAATAACGGAAGAATAAACACAAACAATAAATGAACACAAAATTAAATAACAAAATAAACACATGCATGAAAGTTTCTCAAGTGGTACGAGGAGTTGTATCCCAAGTACAGACCGCACTACCATACATTCGGATTCAGCTACGGAATTTATGTTTGGGTTTCCATCCGATATACCGCAAGAGATAGTACGCAATCATCAACCCAATACAAATAAAGACATACGTGGAACATAACGATGCATGCAAATGAACCAAGAATAACTAATTGAAAAGATAAATAAATAGCAAAGGGTGCCATCAGGTCTTACCTTTTAAGTTACTTCTCGGAAATGCGTTACGCCGTCGTCGGAAGGGTTAATGCTCTGTCACCTTTCTGGGTCACCGGTTCAATATTTTATTCACTGTTTCACTATTTTGAGCTGCCGATATCTCTGTTTTCCTTGCTATTTTGGACTGATTTTCAGGGACTGTTTGTGCGTTGTTTTCGGTCACTACATTGGGATTATTTTCGGTGATAAAGGTTGCTATTTTTAGGGTTATTTTGGGCTACTGTTTTGGTGATTTTTGGACTGGTTTTGGGACTGTTTTGTCTCGGTTTTGGTCCATTGGAGGGCAAGTTGGTTTGATTTATAGTGGTTATCACGCTGATTGCGTGTCAAATAGAGAGAAGGCTGTGTGTGTTTGGCTTAGTTTTGGTCGGTCATGGGGCTTGCTACTGTTTTCATTTGTTTATGTCTTGTTTGTGGTATTCGGTTAATGGCTGGTTGTGTTATTTGTTTTTTAGTCAGTTGGGTGACTTGGTTCACGTGCAGATGGCTTTCATGCCTTATGTCTAGGGGTGTTTGGTTTTTGTTGATTTGGTCGTCGGTGGTGTGGGCTGTGTGTAAGGTTTCAAATGATTACGTGTGTGTGGCTTCGTGAGTGAGGTCTGTTCGGTCTGAATGAGATAGTGATGTGAAGGCATAATGAGAGTTAGGGTTTGTTGCTCATGGCTTTTGTAGGTCAGGGCTGTGTTTGAGCATTCGTGAGACTGAGTGGGCTACTGATGTCTCGGCTAAGGGACTTGGTTAAAGGGTTTATTTTTTTGTTTGTGAGCCGTCAGTGGAGGGCTGCGAGAAGCGCTAATGAGCAGTGTGTATGTGTTGGACAATTATGACCCATAGCGTCACTATTTGTACAGATCATGGTGTTGTTGTACAAATTAACTATGTGACAAAGGAGATTGTACTCTCATCATTTGTGATTAGATCACCTTAGATGTATAAATGAAGAGAGGTCCATATGATTAGTTCCTGGATTGAGAATGATATGAGACAGTATCAGTCCACGAAGGATTAATCATTAAATATCCCTAGTCGTAGTATTATCGAGACAGGACATCGATAATGCGGAATAGGCTAGTATTGCACTTGTGCGCGTTGTGAGGGCACAATGGCATAGTTCTCATATATTTAAGTATAGGATACTTATGCAAGTGCAGTAGGAGGTTGTGTTTCACCGATGGTACGGGAAACAGCTTCGCTCTGGATAGACCCCTCGGAATCCCATTGGTATTATGACTATGTGTCTATGGGAGGCCGAAATCAAGGTAGGTGTGTATAGTCTTAATCTGAGACTTACATCGCTAATACTTGCGATAATCGGTTGACTTTAGTCTTGGTGGTACAGGGCTTTAACCGGTTCTGAGTACACCACTTCTGGGTTTATCAGAGAGTCGTAGTGTATTGGGTGTGATGTCAAGACGGAAGTATCACTTCAGTCGTAGTGGAGATGATGTCAAGGTCATGTATATCCGATTATAGAGACTAGTTACCAGACATCCGACATGTGCTTCGGACGGGGCAGACACTTATCCAGCCCCAGCCCTAGCACGTGACTATCCGATACTGGGCCGATATACACAATACTACGGTATACTACGCTTGATACAGATCTATATATTCCTGTAAGAATATTTCTGGAGAATTGGGTAGGCATGGCGCTTTGCTAGAAGCCAACCTTGTCTTGTAAATCGGTATAAACGTAGTACGAGGTACTTACGTGTTCGGATAGTCCGACGACCGTATTTACTGCCAACATATCCGGAGATCTCATGGGTCGCTTCCCGAAGATTCACCGATGACGTATAACTCGCACTTAATTAATCTGGGATTAATTAGAAGATAGAGAAAATTAATCTGGGATTAATCACGGAGATATTTTATCTGGGATAAAATATTAATTAAAAAGAGAGAACGATTAATTTGGAATTAATCGATAAAATAATATATTTGATATATTATTAGAAATTGGATTTCGACGCGGAATTAAAATTAGATTTTAATTCGGGCGAACGAATTAATTTAGAATTAAATCGTTAGCGATGTGAATAGTGATTTCGCTAGGCGTAATCATTTAATTACGACGCAACGGAAAATTCATTAATTAGGAATTAGAGAACCCGAGCCCGGAATTATTTGCGAGCGCATTTGCATTTCGAATTCGAGTACGGCATGCAAGTCAAATCGAGCGTCAAATCGCAAGTCACATCAAGCGTCAAATCAAATGTCACTTTGAGTGATGTGACAAGTTGTCACTTGATTTGAGTGATTGATGTAGAAGTTGAAAAAGCAACTTTTGCTTTTTACTTTTGACTTTAGCATTTAATGTAAAGTTAAAAGAATTGGTAATTGGTTTTTTATTAATTTTGGAAATTATAAAAACAAAATTACATTTTCTTTTTTTTACTCTCTCTTTCCACCCTTTACGCATTCTCTCTTTTCCCTCTCTTTTTCTTCTCCCTCTCCTTCACGGCTTCAAGCCGATTTGCTTCAAAATTTTCTGGTTGGATCGAATTTAAAGGGAAGCAATGAAGATGAAGAGTGCTAGCACACACCTTGGGTTATACATAGGTGATAGGGAAACGAATTTATGAGCTTGGAATCCATTTTTGGAGCTTGAAGCTTGGAGCTTCAATGGAGGTCTTCAATGGCCGATTTTGGAGGAGCCACCACAGCCCAAAACCGAGCAGTCCCTGCTGTTCAAGGAGGCCAAACCGAGCTTCAACAAGGAGGAAAATGGTCTTGTTCTTCTTCGCAACAAAACCGATCTATGTGAGTAATGTTTCCGCCTTATTCCTTTGATGTATTCATGCGTTTTTATGCTTGATTTCATGATCTTGGGACCTATATTAGAAACCTACAATGGTATCTTGAGCTATTATCAAGCATGAAAAAGTTAGGGTTAAAATTGGGGATAATCAATTGAAGCATGATTTGGTTAAATTGGATGATTAAGTATGCTTGTATGTTGATTAATTGAAGTTGTGCATGATCAATTTCATGAAATTGGATTGGATTCAATTTTCCCTAAATTTTGGGCATGACAAATTGGGTAAAATCAATTGAAGCATGATTTGATTAAATTGATTGATTAAGTATGCTTAAATGTTGATGAATTAATGATTGATTGGATCAATTTGAAGAAATTGTGTTTGGAACAAATTTCCCCAATTTGTTATGTTGGCCTAAAGTGAAAAATTTGGGTAAACTTGATTTTGAGCATATTTTGTGAAATTGGATGAATGAGAATGCTTAAAGTATGTTTAATTTAAGATTGATTGGATCAATTTGTTGAAAATGAGTTTGGAACAATTTTCCCCAAATTGCTTATGTTGGCCGAAAATTGAGACCCTAATATCTTGGTGAATTTTTTTGTTTGTTTGATCATTGGATGACTTGAAACAAGTGGGTAATGTTGAACTGAAGTTTGATTGGATTGAATTTTGATTTGGAATAATTTTCCCAAATTAAAGTAGGCTTGGCCGAATTCAATTGGATATGAAATTCATTGTGTTTTTTGTATTTTGATTCATTAGATGAGTTTAATTGATTTGGGAAATGATGATTGTGGATTCAATTTGATTGAAACCAAATCGGATTAAAAAAACCCCTAATTGCCAAGAATTTAAGCATGTAAATTGGGTTTGATTTTGATAAATTATGTTAGACACTATTTGATATTAAAGTGCATGATTAATTAGGCTAATTGATGTTTTAGAAATGTTAATTGGATAATTAATTGTGTATTACACTTAGGTTAATTAATTATGGAATTTGGAATTTCTATAAGTTAATTAATTGGGCTTATTTTGGAAATTGGGCCTATTAGGTTGTAATTGGGCTTTTGGGCTTGGTTGTACCAAGTTAGGTTTAGGCCAATTTGGTTGGATCCAATTGGGCCTAAAACTGCATCCATAAAGTCCAATTATGAATTAATGGACCTTAATTATTTAATTGGGCCTAATGGGCCAAAATTAATTTAAAGGCTTCTGGGGTAACTCCCGGATTGGATTTTGGTTATTCTGTTTGACCAGAGTTGACCAATAGTCCACGCCTTAAGAAACTAATTAAAAGTTCATTAGACTTTAATTAAATAAACATTAGATGTTAATCGGGCTTTGAGACCCATAACGATTAAATTTGGAATTTAAATCGTAAAGGTTCATTAATTAAAGTGTACTATTTAATTTGGAATTAAATAGTGAATTAGAATTAAATGCGTATTAAATTGGATTTAATTATGTAGTTTAATTTAATTCAAGAATTCTTACTTTGAGTACTTATTCGCAAAACGAGTCTGACTCACGCAAAAATCAAATCGTTGTTTGAACATTGGATGATCACTAATTATCAGATTAATTAATTGGATTAGATTGATTGATAACATGCTTGTGTGAATACATGGTTGCGATGCATGAATAATGTATATCGGATGGATATTAGTCGGGTGGGACAATTTTGGAAATTGTAATAAATTTGATTTATTAATTGGACCTGCGTGTCCAGCCTTATCACCTCTATACTCTTTGTATTCTCTTCTCACCTATTCCTCTCAATGTAATTGAGGTTTCTTTAGAAGTGTAGTGTAACGGGTAGAAGTAAATACATGTGCTAGCTTTGGAGAGAGAAAATGAGAGATTTGATCTAGGATCAATGTAAAGTATCCATCCGTATATCATTATTATTTTATTTCATATGCGCTTTATTATGTGTTTAGAATGCATGTTTAAGGGTGTATGATGATGAGACCTTAATAAAGATAATAAATTGGTAGCCAATTGCACGCGAAAAACCCTCGCTCAATATCAAGTGTTTTTCCTTCCATTGAGTGATTCTTCCTCAAGATCCGAGATTGGCATTGGGTTGTTGGCCAAAGTCAAGCCCTTTGTCCGTCGAAGATGTGTTTGAATCACGAGAGTTTTGTTCCATATCGGTGTCTTGTCCAAGTTGTGGTTTGTTGGCCAAAGTCAAGACCACTTCTTATCCATCGACATTGATTACGAAGCTTTCCATGGTCAATGGGTCGCGCTTGACTGGGATCACTAGGTTTGTTGTGCCAAAGCCAAGGCTTAGTTGATTCAGAGGAAAAAGGTTAGGTAATACATTGGATGTATTGGCATATATAAGATATATGTGTTGGATAATATGACCCATAGCGTCACTATTTGTACAGATCACGGTGTTGTTGTACAAATTAACTATGTGACAAGGAAATTGCACTCTCATCATTTGTGATTAAATCACTATAAATGTATAAATGAAGAGAGGTCCATATGATAAGTTCCTGGATTTAGATGATATGAGCCAGTATCAGTCCACAAAGGATTAATCATTAAATATCCCTAGCCGGAGTATTATCGAGACTGGACATCGATAATGCGGAATAGGCTAGTATTGCACTTGTGCGTGTTGTGAGGGCACAACGGCATAGTTCTCATATATATAAGTATTGGATACTTATGCAAGTGCGATAGGAGGTCGTGTTTCACCGATGGTACGGGAAACAGCTTCGCTCTGGATAGACCCCTCGGAATCCCATTGGTATTATGACTATGTGTCTATGGGAGGCCGAAATCAAGGTAGGTGTGTATAGTCTTAACCTGAGACTTGCATCGCTAATACTTGCGATAATCGGTAGACTTTGGTCTTGGTGGTACAGGGCTTTAACCGGTTCTGTGTACACCATTTCTGGGTTTATCAGAGAGTCGTAGTGTATTGGGTGTGATGTCAAGACGGAAGTATCACTTCAGTTATATTGGAGATGATGTCACGCAGGATACGGTACTAGTGCTCTTAAGTGTTGCGCAACCAATCGGGATATTGTGACCAGGTCATAAATATCCGATTATAGAGACTAGTTACCAGACATCCGACATGTGCTTCGGACGGGGCAGACACTTATCCAGCCCCAGCCCTAGCACGTGACTATCCGATACTGGGCCAATATACACAATACTGCGGTATACTACGCTTGATACAGATCTATATATTCTTGTAAGAATATTTCTGGAGAATTGGGTAGGCATGGCGCTTTGCTAGAAGCCAACCTTGTCTTGTAAATCGGTATAAACGTAGTACGAGGTACTTACGTGTTCGGACAGTCCGACGATCGTATTTACTGCCAACATATCCGGAGATCTCATGGGTCGGTTCCTGAAGATTCACCGATGACGTATGACTCGCACTTTGATTAATCTGGGATTAATTAGAAGAGAGAGATAGAATTAATCTGGGATTAATTCGATGAGGGAGAAAATTAATCTGGGATTATTACGGAGATATTTTATCTCGGATAAAATATCATTAAAGAGAGAGAACGATTAATTTGGAATTAATCGGTAAAATTAATATATTCGATATATTAATCGAAATTAGATTTCGACGCGGAATTGAAATTGGATTTTAATTCGGGCGAACGAATTAATTTAGAAATAATTCGTAAGCGACGTGAATAGTGATTTCGCTAGGCGTAATCATTTAATTACGACGCGACGGAAAATTCGTTAATTTGGAATTAGCGAACCTGAGCCCGAGAGTGATTGCGAGCGCATTCGCATTTCGAATTCGAGCGCGGCACGCAAGTCACATCAAGTGTCAAATCGCTAGTCGCATCAATTGTCAAATCACTTGTCACTTTGAGTGATGTGACTTGACAACATGTCACTTTATTAAAGTGATGTGATGTGACTTAAAGTAAAAAGTAGAAATGATGGAAAGCTTTATTGCTTTTATTTTTTTGACTTTTGAATAAAAGTAATATATATATTTTATTTAATTTACTTGGTAAATGTAATAAATATATATATTAAATCTTTTCTCTCTCTTACATGCAAGATACGGTTTTCTCTTTTCCCTCCTTTTCTTCTCCTCTCTTCTCACGGCTTCAAGCCGATTTCTTATTGATTTTTTCTGGTTTCACCGAAATTTTTGAGAAGCAAATTGAAGAAGACTTAGTGCTAGCACACCATGAGTGATACATAGGTGATAGGGAAGTGTCTTCATGAGCTTGGATTTAATTTTTGGAGCTTGAAGCTTTGAGCTTCCATGGAGTCCTTCAATGGCCGAATGAACAAGAAGCAAAACAACCCCTACCGTGCACTCCACTGCAGTTCCAGACGCCATTGCCGAGCTTGGAGGGAGGCAAAAACGCATCTCCTTCGTTGCATCTCAAACCGTTCAATGTGAGTTATGTTTCCGCCTTACTCCTTTGATGTGTTCATACTCGGTTTTTATGCATGTTTGATGATCTTTGGGACTTGATTTAACTCAACAATGGTATCTTGAGCTATTGGATGCATAAAATCGAATTAGGGTTCTTGAGCATAATTTGGGCCTTTTTGATTTAAGCATGATTTTGACAAATTGTTTGTTTAAGAATGCTGTATATGATTGAATTAGAGTTATATGTAATCAATTGAAGAAAAATTGATTGGATTGATTTTCCCCAATTTGCTTAATGTTGGCCAAAACTTTAATTTGGGTAAACTCAATTTAAGCATCTAATGATTAAATTGTTTAGTATAGTATGCTTGAATGAGGTTGAATTGATGTTGTGCATAATCAATTTCAAGAAAATTGGATTGGATCAATTTTCCCCAATTCTTTAGGTTGAACATGTAACTTGAAATTGGGTAAAATGGTGTTTGAGCATGTTTTAATTAAATTGGATGTTTAAGTATGCTTAAAAATGTTTAATTGAGATTGTGTGTGATCAATTCAAGAAAATTGGATTGGATCAATTTTCCCCAAATTGGAGGCATGACCGAAATTGGAAGAACCCTAATGTCTTGGAATTAATTTGTTTTTTGATCATTGGATGACTTAAAACAATTGGGTAATGTTGTTTTGAAGTTCAATTGGATTGAATTTTGATTTGGAACATTTTTTCCCTTTTAAAGTGGCTTGGCCGAATCTTAATGAACATGAAATTCATTGTGATTTTTTGTTTTAATTCATTGGATGAATTGAATTGATTTGGGAAATGATGATTGTGGATTCAATTGGATTGAAACCGAATCGGATTGAAAAACCCCTAATTGCCGAGACTTGAAAGCATGTAAATTGGGTTTGATTTTAATTAAATTGTGTTGGACACTATTTGGTTGTTAAAGTGCATGATTAATTAGGCTAATTGATGTTTTAGAAATGTTAATTGGGTAATTGATTGTGTATTACACTTAGGTTAATTAATTGTGAAATTTGGATTTTATAAGTTAATTAATTTGGGCTTGATTTTGGAAATTGGGCTTGTTAGGTTGTAATTGGGTTTTGGGCTTTGTTGTAACAAAGTTGAGTTTAGGCAAATTTGGTTGGATCCAATTGGGCCTAAAACCGCATCCATAAAGTCCAATTATGACTTAATGGACCTTAATTATTTAATTGGGCCTAATGGGCCAAATTAATTTAAAGGCTTATGGCGTAACTCCTGGATTGGATTTTGGTTCTTCGGTTTGACCGAGTTAACCAAAAGTCCACGCCTTATAGAAATTAATTAAAAGCCATTGGACTTTAATTAAATAAACATTAGATGTTAATCGGGCTTTGAGACCCGTTGCAATTAAATTTGGAATTTAAGTCGTAAAGGTTCGTTAATAAAAGTGTAATATTTAATTTGGAATTAAATAGTGAATTAGAATTAAATGCGTATTAAATTGGATTTAATTATGTAATTTAATTTAATTCGTAGAATCGTACTTGAGTACGTGTTCGCAATACGAGTTTGACTCGAACAAAATCAATCTTTGTTTGAACATTGGATGATCACTAATTATCAAGATTAATTAATTGGATTAGATTGATTGATAACATGCTTGTATGAATACATGGTTGTGATGTTTGAATAATGTATATCGGATGGATATTAGCCGGGTTGGGCGATTTTGGAAATTGTAATAAATTTGATTTATTAAATTGGACCTGCGTGTCCAGCCTTATCTCCTATTTCTTTGTATTCTCTTCTCACCTATTTGTTAGACATTATGTCCCATAGCGTCACTGTTTGTAAATGATATTGTATTATTGTACAAAATTAACTATGTGATAATGAAATTGCCTTTTGCCGTTTTGTAATATTATTTACTTTGACTTATAAATGGCGAAAGTCCATATGATTAGTACCTGGACTGAGAATGATATGAGACAGTATCAGTCCCCAAAGGTTTAATCATTAAATATCCCTAGTCGTAGTATTATCGAGACTGGACATCGATAATGCGGAATAGACTAGTATTGCGCTTGTGCACGTTGTGAGGGCACGACGGCATAGTTCTCATATATTTAAGTATTGGATACTTATGCAAGTGCGATAGGAGGTTGGTTTTACCGATGGTACGGAAAACAGCTTCGCTCTGGATAGACCCCGCGGAATCCCATTGGTAGTATGTCTGCGTGTCTATGGGAGGCCGCATCAGGGTAGGTGTATATGGTCTTAACCTGAGACTTACATCGCTAGTACTTGCGACAATCGGTAAACTTTAGTTTTGGTGGTTGGGGACCTTAACCGGTTCTGTGTACACCTCTTCTGGGTTTATCGAGAATCGTAGTGTACTGGATGTGATGTCAAGATGGAAGTATCGCTTCAGACATATGGAGGTGATGATCGCAGGACACAGAACTAGTACTCTATAAAAGGTTGCAACCGTCGGGACAATATGACAAGGTCAGGATTGTCCGATTTAAAGAGACTAGTTGCTTGATGTCCGATATATGTTTCGTACGGGGCAGACACATCTCCAGCCCCAGGCCTAGCATGTGACCATCTGATACTGGATCGATTTACGCGATACTACGGTATACTACGCCTGATACAGATCTTATATTCCTATAAGAATATTTCTGGAGAATTGGGTAGGCATGGCGCTTTGCTAGAAGCCAACCTTGTCTTGTGAATCGGTAAAGACGTAGTACGAGGTACGTACGTGTTCGGATTATCCGACGACCGTATTTACTGCCAAAATATCCGGAGATCTCTTGGGTCGCTTCCTGAAGATTCACCTATGATATTTGATTCGAACTTAATTAATCTTGGATTAATTGCGGAGAAACTTTATCTCGGATAAAGTGCCTTATTTAGAGAGAGAGAACGATTAATTTGGAATTAATCGATAAAATTATTATATTCGATATAATAATCGAAATTCGATTTCGACGCGAGATTAAAATTAGATTTTAATTCGGGCATACGAGTTAATTAAGAATTAATTCGTAAGCGACGTAAATAATAATTTCGCTAGGAGCGATTATTTATTTAAATCCGATTTAATTAACGTCGCGACGCTAGCTCGGTATTTCGGAAATATCGAACCCGAACGCGTGAGTGGACGTGGGCCCACTTTCATTGGGAAACGTGTGGGGCCCGCATGACACTTGTCATTGATATGGCATTGCATGTTAATAGTGTATAAAACACTCTAAGGCATTGCATGGAGATAGTGTGCATTTCACTCAAAAGCATTGCATGGAGTTTGAGTGTTGGACACTCTAAGCCATTGCATGGTTTATGTTATAGATTTATTATTAATTTAATAAATTATAACATAAATATAAATTGATTTTTGGTAATACAAAGATTAATTAATCAAGACATTTTCAAAAAATTCTCTCTTCTCTCTCAAATTGCCGAGAGCTCCATTGTCAAGGGCAAGGAAGATTTGATCTTCCACTTCTCCATTTTTGCTAGCACAAGCAAGGGATCAAAAGAGGTGATAGGGAAACCTTTAAAGAGCTTGGAATACAAGAGCTTGGAGCTTGAAGTCTTCTTCTTCCTCTTGGCCGAATCCTCCATCACTTGGAGCTTCTACCATTTGATCTTCTACTTCATCACAAGGAATTGTAAGTATGATTCCGCCATACTTCATGTTTAAAATATATTCTTTATAGTATTTCATATGCTTAATCTTTGTTTGGGACATATTATAGAAACCAACAATGGTATCATTGAGCTAGGTTTAAGCATGAAATACTTTAGGTTAAAATTTGGGAAAAAATTGATTGAAGCATGTTCTTGTGAAATTTGATGAATGAGTATGCTTATATGTATGTTAAATGACATTATATGAAATCAATTTTATGAAAAATGCATTGGATGATTTTTCCCAAAATTTCTACCTTGGCCGAATGGGTGATAAATTGATTGAAGCATGTTCTTGTGAAATTTGATGAATAAGTATGCTTGCATGTATATAGAATGATATTACATGGAATCAATTTTATGAAAAATGCATTGGATGATTTTTCCCCAATATATACACCTTGGCCGAATGGCATGATGAAATTGATATAAGCATGTTCTTATGAAA
>SKCR01034050.1:0-33077 GCA_019454045.1 Zanthoxylum bungeanum
TTTTGATCTTTGATAATAAGAAGCAATTTAAATATTCGGAAATGGTGAAATTTTGCTAGAGATGAGGAATCGAACACAGATTCTCTTTCAGGAGTTAACCATAAGGAAACAGCCAAACAAAAGTCACCAGCTGAACAATATTAAGGGATCTGAAGCAAAAGTTGGAAAATCGCAAACATTCTTTGGGCTTGCAGAACAACCGATAGAATACTAACAGGAAATTCCCCTATGTGCTGGTGTACAGAGCGGAAGCCATCCTCCCCGTGGAGAGACCACCATACTGTTGTGATTCTCTAAACAATCAAGAGCATTTTGTGAGGAAAATTAAATATTCTCTATTACTATTTAAATAGAATTTACAGGTATTATAAAACTTGTATAAAAAAAAAAAAAAAACTCACACTGATTACACTCTCTAAGCTCTCTTACTTGTAACTTACACTCTAAACTTTCTTACTTAGAGTTTCTTGTTGGGGCTGGTTTGAGCTTTCAAATGCACTCCCTATTTATAGTCAAAGTTATGGCTTAAAAGTCAAGCAAAGAAGAAAAATATATCAACAAATTACAAAACCCTTGTGCAGAAAATTTTCTACATCAAACCAAATACACCTCCAACTAGATACTACAATTCTCCACTCTCAGAACCAAACTCCGTTAACTTGCAGCCAACTAAGAATCCTTAGCATTCGACAAAGTTCTCATCGATGAACCAAGAGTTATCACAGTCGTCCAAATGAAAGCTTATCTCCAGCACATCGAAAATTAGTACAACAATACCATCAATCCTTGACAATTCAAAGAGGGCGACTTAGTGCTATAAGAAGCAATAGACACTCCAAAATAGCTTAATGCTGGCAAGATGATAGAAAAATAAGAAGGCCCCTACATAATATGGAAAGTACAAGGAAAAAGGGCGTACAAACTGAAACTTAGGGATGGGAAAAAGGTACAAACCTCAACCATCTCAAAAGATTCTATGTCTAGAAAAGTTTTATCGTGAAAGTTCTATCTCTTTTAATTAAAGATACACATTCATATTGAAATCCCTGTTGTTAGATCCATTTTTATTGGAAATGTTCATAACAAAATAAAAAAAATTAGTTGTAATAAGTCTTGATGATCTCAGAGCAATTGGACAAGTATTTAGGCAACATATGACAAAGATATCATAGCGATGTTCACTTTTTTAGACATTCCATAAGATTTCAAGCTCCAATTTACATGAAGTTAGCGTCATTGGAAATTAGACTCGAAGAAGATCATGTACATATAAAGAGCGCATGATTTAGTCAAGGGATGGGAAAGTTATAAGCATTTTAAGTTGGACCTCAAAATCAGTCCGCGACATGCGTTTGAGTTGTGTTCGTCTGTGCGTTCGAATGTACGGAGGCAGAAACTTTTCATTTGATAGACATTCGAATGCCCGAGCGTAAGTAGGTTATTTTGTACACGTTTTTAAGCCAGACACTAGGAAACCCTTACCTTTGCCCTACTTATATAAACAAACTTAGAGCCACCTTCATAATTGTTGAAAACATATTATTCAAAACCTATAATCCTTTTCTTTCAATCTTCTTGACAGTCCATCCTGAAGATAACATTGATTATTCTTGTCTTCTTTGTTTTGGTGAGATCCTTCCTTGATTGACCATCGGCACAAAAACACAACCTAACCCAATTTTCTAAGCCTTCAGAGTTCTCAAGAAGGAAGATTGGTAGTCGGAGCTCCGACATTGCATGCATGGAGAGTTGATCAATTTATAGACTTCAGAGTTTCTAAAGAAGGCCACTTGGTGTGGGCTCAAGGAGTTCTTCGGGTTATTGAAGTCTAGACGTATTAGAATCGGCAGAGTTTCTACCAAAGGTCTTTTACCATTACTGTAAGTTTTTATTGTTATATTGGATTTTGAGTGGTAGCCTAGATATATCTAGGACAAAATGAACCTAGTTGTTGTCGTTCTGACATTAATGGCAAGGAATTTGACAATCTGAGCGGAGCTGACTAATCCCATTAAACCTCATTTTCTTATCTTCACCAAAACACAATCCACTCAAAATGAAATTTTTTTCATACTGCTGCTGATGAAGAATTAGACCGATGACTTCAAATGGAGGGTTGGGTTTCATTTTTTGAAGAAGAAATGTCGATTTTTGATTAAAAAATGGAGTGAAAGAGGGTTAGGGTTTCGTTTTGTTGAAGGAAAAATGGAGGGTTAGGTTTATTTTTGAATGGAAGGGGGATAAATATTTTGGTTTTGTAAACCAAAAAAACGTTTTGGTCAATTAGTGGGGAAATTTTCCCCACTAAAAATATTTTTTTCGCCACTAAATGTTAATTTTAGTGGCGAGATTATTTTTCAAAATTTTGCCACTAAATGTTATTATTAGTGGTGAAATTTAATTTCGCCACCAAAAGTTTATATTTAGTGGCGAAATAAATTTTGTCACTAAATTTTCGCCACTAAAAATTAGTTTTCTTGTAGTGATACCCGGGGTGGTTTTGTACTCGCACGAATTTTCCCCTTCGTTAACAAAATTATTATGTTAATTTTGTTTGAAGCATTATTATATTTTCTTTGATTTATTATTGTAATATTAAGGGTATATACTTGTCGGTAATCCATAAAAATAATAATTATGACTTGTCATAGTTTATTGTGTTTAATTCTGCATAGGGTCAGAACCTTAGACTAAAATCAAATTTTCAATTGATATCATAGTCTGACCTCGATCATTGACCTATTTAGCTAGGGAAGGAAGTCAACCCTTAAATTGTCCTTCATTCTTTGATGAGATTGAGTACTTGCATTGAAAGATTCGTATGTGAGCATTCCTTAAATCCTTATATGAGAGGATTTGGATAACAGCAGAGTACATGTGGAAACTTCTCGTGGTTATGGTTGATGGGGTCTTTTCCTCTAGAGATAAACTGACCTAGACTAAGGAAGAATTTGATACTAGCAATAGGAACAACAAGGTTATTAATGCCATTAATGCTGCTGTTTGTTTCACTGAGTTTAGGAGAGTATCTATGTGTGAAATAGCCAAGGATGCATGAGACATCTTTCAGAATGTGCATGAGGGCACACTGTTTGTTAAGAATAATAGACTCCAAGAGCTTGCCATTAGATTTTAGATCGTTAGGGTGAAAAATGATGAGACATTTGATGAATTTTACGCTGAGATTAACGATATAGTTTACTCCATCTTTAACCTATGCAAGACTATTCCTACGAATAGTATAGTTAGAAAAATCCTTAGATCCTTGTCTGACCAGTTTTTACCAAAGATCACAGTCATCGAGGAAAGTACTGACTTAAACCATCTTAAACTAGAGGATCTTATAGGAAAACTGCAGGTATATAAAAAAAATTCATGGATATAGAAAGCCCGAGACCATAGCGATGAAGATCGCAAATGAAGTTGGACATGATCCGTCAAGTGATGATAATGACAATATTCTCATTGATACAAATTTGTCAATGTTTGCAAAAAGGGTTAAGAAATTTCTTAAGATGAAGACGAATGGTCGTAGCACTAATAGAGATAGGGTGGACAAACCTAGAGATAGTAGGTGTATTATGGGGAGTCTAGAGAGGATAATGATAGTAAACCTTGCGCTATCCAATGTCATAAATGTAAATGGTATAAGTGTTGGACAATTATGACCCATATCATCACTATTTGTACAGAACATGGTGTTGTTGTACAAATTAACTATGTGACAAAGAAAATTGCTCTTTTATCATTTCTAATTGGATTACCGGGATATATAAATGATAGAAGTCCTTATGATTAGTTCCGGATTGAGATGATATGAGACAGTATCAATCCACAAAGGTTTAATCATTAAAACATCCCTAGTCGTAGTATTATCGAGATTGGACATCGATAATGCGGAATAGACTAGTATTGCACTTGTGCGTGTTATGGGAGCATAACGAAATAGTTCTCATATATTTGGGTATTGGATACTCATACAAGTGTAATAGGAGGTTGTGTTTACCGATGGTACGGAAACAGCTTCGCTCTGGATAGACCCCTCGGAATTCCATTGGTAGTATGACTATGTGTCTATGGAAGACTGAATCAGGGCAGATGCATTTGGTCTTAACTTGAGACTTGCATCGCTAATACTTGCGACAATCAATATATTTTGGTTTTGGTCGTCCAGGGCTTTAACAGGTTCTGTGTACGTTTCTTCTGGGTATATTGAGAATCGTAGTGTATTGGGTGTGATGTCAAGATGGAAGTATCACTTCAGTCATATGGAGATGATGGTCATGTAGGATAAGGAACTGGTACTCTTTTATGCTGCAGCTATCGGGATAATATGACAAGGTCATAGTTATCCGATTATATAGACTAGTTACTAGAGATCCGATATGTGTTTCGTACGGGGCAGACACAATTCCAGCCCCAGGCCTAGCATGTGACATCCGATACTGGATCGTAATACGCAATACTACGTATACTACGCCTGATATATATTATATATTCCTTTAAGAATATTTCTGGAGAATTGGGTTGGCACGGTGCTTTGCTAGAAGCCAACCATGTCTTGTAAATCGGTAAAAAATATAGTATTAGGTACGTACGTGTTCGGATAGTCCGACGACCGGATTTACTGCCAACATATCCAGAGATCTCTTGAGTCGCTTCCCAAAGATTCACTGATGACGTATGACTTGAACATAATTAATCTGGGATTAATTAGTAGAGAGAGAAAATTAATCTAGGATTAATTACGGAGATATTTTATATGAGATAAAATACTATTTAAAGAGAGAGAACGATTAATTTGGAATTAATCGATAAAATAATATATTCGATATATTAAACGAAATTGGATTTCGACGCGGAATTAAAATTAGATTTTAATTCGGGCGAACGAGTTGATTTAGAATTAATTCGCGAGCGATGTGAATAGTAATTTTGCTAGGCATATATATTTAATTAAATTTGATTTAAATACGTCGCAACGTAAAATTTGTTAATTCAGAATTAGCGAACCTGAGCCCGGGAGTGTTTGCAGGCCCACTCGGATTTCGAATCAAGTGGGGCCCACAAGTCACATCACGCGTCACATCATTAGTCATTCTTGTGATAGAAGTCACATCAACTTTGAGTGATGAGATGCATGTCACTTTTGTTATTGATGAGAGTAGTTGAAAGACTTTAAAGTATTGTACCATTTTTTGAAAAGTGGGATTTGGTATTTGATTTTTAAAATCAAAATACACAAAAAATCAACTTCCTCCTCTCATTCTCTCCCTCATCTCTCACGGCTTTGGAAGCCATTTCCTCTCAATTTTTCTCTCATTGGCCGAGAGTTAAAAGAAACAAAGTGAAGAATTGTTGCAATTTTTCAAGAGTGCTAGCACACCAAAGGAGTCTAACAAAGGTGATAGGGAAACTCATTCATGAGCATGGAATCCATTCACAAAGCTTGGAGCTTAAAGATCATCCATGAATGAGCTTGGCCGAGACACTCATGAAGAAATTTTTGTGTTCATCGCATCCAAAAACCGATCAAAGTGAGTATTTTCACAACTTTACTTTGTTGTATTTGCACTTTTCATCGCTTAATTAGATCTTGGTTTGACTTAGAAAACCCAACAATGGTATCAGAGACAGGTTGATTAAGCATGAAATTGGATTTAAGGTTCTTAACTTTAAATTTGGGTAAAATTGATTTGAGCATGTTTTGATGAAATTGTTTGATTGAGTATGCTTGAATGATGATAACTTAGAGTTATGCATGATCAATTTGATGAAAATTGAATTGGATTAGATTTTCCCCAATTTTGAGGCTTGGCCGAGAGTTGAAGAAGCCTTAATGTCATGGTGATTTTTGTTCTTTTGATCATTGGATGAGTTGAAAGACTTGGGATAAATTGATTTAGGATTTAATTGGATTAGAATCGAAATCGGATTTAAAATCCCTAAATTGCCGTGAGCTTCAAAGCATGAATGAGATTGATTTTGCTTCAATTGTGTTGGACATGAATTGATAAATTTAAAGCATGATTAATTATGTAAATTGATATTTTGGAAATGTTAATTTGACTAATTAATTATGACTATACACTTTAATTGATTTAATTGTGATAGTTGGAATATTGTGATTAAATTAATTGTGCTAAATTTGGAATTGGGCTAATAAAGTTGTATTTGGGCTTAATGGGCTAATTTTGGTTTAGGTTAATTGGTTGGATCCAGTTGGGCCCAAAACCATATCCATAAAGTCCAAATATGATTAAATGGGCCTTTAAAATTTTAATTGGGTCTAATGGGCCTAAATTGATTTTTGGCAAAGGGTGATTCCTTATTGGCCTTTGGTTGACAAAGTCCATGCCTTGTCTGTTTCGTTTTTATTATATGTCCATTGGTATATAGGATGGAAGCCCGAACATAAATTTCATAACAAATTTCGAATGGACGGTAGTATGATCTGTATTCGGGAATACAACTCCACTTACCATTGGATAATGACAAGTCATGCTGTGTCTTTTATTATTTTTATGATTAAAAAAATAAAAAAAATAATATAAAATGAAAAAGACCAAAAATATTTTGTGGCTTGATAGAGCATGAAAAGCTTGTTGTACGTGATCCTTGAATATAGGACATATGTTTATGCATGTGAAGTATTCTTTTCAATTTCTTGATGCTCTATGTACACGAGTGTATATGATGGAAACTCTTGGTATATCTTGTATTTGCATTTCACATAGACTTTGTATATTTGAGACTTGGTCGTATGTATGAGTTTTTGGACTAGCAGTCTTATCTCTGTCATACTTAGCTCACTAAATAATGCGACGTTTCATTAGATGACCTTATACCATCCCATTGTAAAAGAAAAAATATACATTTTAAATGAGTCTCAAGTGCAAAAGAGTCCATAGGCCAAATTCAATAGATAAGAGCAAAAATCATTCACTCAAAAGAGGTTTTTATATATGAGCTCATCATATTTAACAGGAGAATATTGTAGCATGCCATCAATATTGTTTATTTTTCAGGTCCTAGTAATGTTGGGTTTGAACACCTATTTTGTGGACTTGGTGTGTCAAGAGATGGATTTATTTGGATGTGTCCCACTCATAAAATAAGGTCTTAAGCATTGACTCGTTGTGCACTTATTTTTCACGCAAATGCTTGTTATGCTTTGGTGTTTACGTCATATGTATGCAAGACCAAAAATGGTGCATATTATTTCATGTTATAACAAGTTGAGTACCAGCTGGGTATCATAGTACTTGCTTTAAGTGCTGTTTTGAGTCGCTTTTAACTTATTTTTTAAACTCATTGTGTGCTTCATGTCATCGCATAATTTTTTATTGCACATTTTATAGATTTTAATTCCCGTGTATTATTTTACTAACTGAGTAGGGCTGTTAGTGAGGGAGAGTAAGTTAAAACTGCATATTTTCTTGCATGTGATTTTTAACTGGTATATTGATATGTTATTTTAAAATGTTATTTTTACCCATTGTCATTTTGTGACAAAAAGAGGGAGTAGAATCCATTTTTTGAACATATATTTTCTCCGTTTAAGGGGGAGTAGAATATATACCTTTACATGCATGGGGTTTTTATTTCATTTTTATCTTCTCTTTATATTCCCTATGCTTCTCAGGGGTATAGTATTGTTTGTGGATGTTTCAAGTGAGTAGATTAGTGACTGTGGTGACATCGACTTCACGACTACTTGGATAGGTATTTGTGGACGCGGATTTAGATCAAGGCCACAATCGAGATTTTCTTTCTATAGGGCGCGATTGAATCCTGCAAAATAAATAAAGCGAATAAGGAGTGATCTGCCCACCGGTGTGGTGGGGACCGTGTGCACTCCGACGCTCAAGTTAGCCTATGTAGTGATGAAGTAAGATAAATAGATTAAGGTCTGATATATACCTTAATCTAGGTTTATGGGCCGTGAGGGCGGTCAATCGTAGAAATGTCTAGATTTCGGTGTCTAATGCTTTTTTCCTCCCTTTCTTGTCTTTCCTTTCTTCTTTTATAGGCTTCTCCTCGTGAATCTGCCCGTTGGAATCGACTTTATTGAGGGTTTAATTCAGATATTTTATGATAGATAACTGAAGATCTCATCTTCATCCCATAACTCTCGATCTTAATGGCTACATTTATGTGTCTGTTTCTTTTATATTAGCTTTGTAACTGGTGTCCGTTGATATGCATAACATCTTTAGGTATGGGCTCAATCGGTTGATGGGCTTTTGGCTTCGTCGTGAGATGTCGTTTTTGCCCTTGGGTCAATTTTGGCCCAAACAGTATTAGATCGAGTCATATTTTAATAAGTCGATGTCTTGATGGTTAGCAGTATTCTATTTTCTTTTTGGGTCTTTTTCCATAGTCTTTGTATTATGTACTATTTTATCACGGAATATCAAATGGGGAGGTTGTTAGTTCTATTTTTATTGGTAATGTCCGCAATAAAATAAATTCAACTATTGCAATGAGTCTTGATGACCTCGGAGCAATTGGACAAGTATTTCCACAATATCAGACATAAATATTAGAGCGATGTTAACGCTTTTGGACATTCCAGAATATTTAGAGCTCTAATTGACATGAGGTCAGTGTCATTGGAAAATAGACCCGAAGATGACTACTCACATATAATTAAAGAACTCATGATTTGGTCAATGGACGAGAAATTTACAGGCATTTTAAATTGCACTTCAAAATAAGTATGCCACGTACGTTCGAATTGCGTTTCTCTGTGCGTTCGAATGTCCGAAGGTAGAAACTTTGCCTTTTAAGTGCGTTTGAGAGGCGTTCGAACTCCGGTGTATAAGTGGGTATTTCAGAGGTGTTTTTAATTCAGATTTTCAATATGAAACCCTTACCTTTGCCTTACATATATAAACAAACTTAGAGCCACCTTTACAAATAATGAAAACATATTATTCAGAGCCTACAAATATTTTGTTTCAACCTTCTTGATAATACACCTTGAAGACTGAATTGATTATTTTTCTTTCTTTGTTTTGGTGAGATCCGTCTTTGATAGATCATCAATACAAAAACATAACCTAACCCAATATCCTAAGCCTTTAGAGTTCTCAAGAAGGAAGATTGGTAGTCAGAGCTCCGACATTGCATGCTTATAGAGTTGATCCGCTTAGAGACTTCAGAGATTCTAAAGAAGGCCGCTTGATGTGGGCTCAAGGTGTTATTCTGATTAATACAGTCTAGAGGTATTAAAGTCGGCGGTGTTGATGCTATAGGTCTTTTACCATAGATGTTAATTTGTTGTTTAGAGAGTTAGTTAGGGTTTTTGGTAAATATTGATTATGAATTAAAAAAAATAATTAATAACAATAATTTCAGTAATTGAAATTTTAAATATTTTAATTTACCTACTAATTGTTATTTATTTTTAAGTTATAATTGTACGGGCCAAATTTGGGCCCAAGGGTAAAATCGACATTTTGCCTCGGGGTCAACCACAAAACCAAAAACCCAGTAGTAAGCTCAGTATGAGAACCAATATCAGACCAAGAGGCCTTACAAGCCCAAGCCCAATATCACCAAGAGACCAGTTCAAGAGGACTTACAGACTCTACAGTTACCGAGTTAAGAAATGCCTAAAGCTCATAAACCTTCCACTAAATTGACTGTAACAGAAGCTCCAACGGCAAAAGAAGAGTAAATGACCCTACCTCAAAGGACTTATAAAAAGAAAAGGTCTAGGCATGGAGAAGGGAGATTTTTATTGGAATCCTCTAGTATTTCGCCCTCGATTCACCAAACAATACACCGCCCTCACGGCAAACAACCGGAGACTGAGGTAATTTTAAGAATTGTTCTTCCTATCTTCTCTTCTTCCTTATTAATGACTTGGGCGTCGGAGAGCTTACGGCTTCCGCCACACCGGTGGGTAGTACTCCCCACTTACCATACTCTCATTTTCCAGGTTCGCTATTGCCCTCTAAAATTCAGATTCTTGATTGTGGACTTAAGGAGAGAACCATCATCCATAATTTGGCACCCACCGTGTGGCCTTAGCAAATTATAGCGAATGAAGATCTTTTAATTCACTCTCTACAAAACGATTTCTAATGGCTTCTGGTAATGAATAGACCCAAGATCCTATGGCGACATAATTAGTCATGCTCCAAGAGCAGTTACAAGCTTTAGAGGAGGAGAATCTGACCATATGAAACTCCAATGTGAATCTACGAAGCAGTTGGAGCAGATATCTTTAACTTCTCAGAGTCGAGACATCTCAGATCAATTCGGCAATCCCAGCAATCCAACAGTCCCACCCACGTCTGACGAACTGGCTGATGACAACCCAACAATCCCCATGGTCTGAGGAATCCCATGACTTCGTCACTCGACCAGACTCAGCAAGTTGCATCCACCATAAGAAGAGAAATGATGGAGTTCAAAGAAGCAATAATGTCCAGACTATCGGGAGTGAGACTACCGACAAGACCGACCCTTACCTGGTTCATCAACCTATCCTACAGATCAATCGAATCGTACCAACAAATTGCAGACAAGTTTGTGCAACATTTTGTAAGTTCTTGTAAACTTGAGAAGACTACTGATGATCTCAATACCATCCAACAGAGAATAGGGGAGTCATTATGAAGCTACGTAGCTCGCTTCAACAAAGAGGATAAGTATTCCAGATCTACACCAAGCTACTCCAATGGAGGCTTTCCGGAATGGACTGATCTACGAAAGCAGTCTCTACAAAAAACTCACCAAGTTCCGATACTACACAATGGATCAAGCCATGGCACAGACGCAAATTGAAATAAGGTGGGAAGAATACAAGAGGAACAAAAGAAGAGAGAATACATCCAACTCATAGAGTGATAGAACGCAAGGTACCTCCAAACTACGCAACATGAACCATCTTCATCCTTCAGAAATGAGAATCCAATAGAGAAGAGAGCATAGGCCCTTCCATAAAGAATTCGAAAGGCAACCTCGGCCTTACAAACTCAATGAGACAACGCCAGCAAGCAGACCTAGGCTCCCAGTCTATAACTTTACAATATCCCAGGGGAGTTGGTTTCGTTCCTAAAGAAAATGGAGAATGAATTAAAATAGCCTCCACACTCCAGGGAAAGTGCCACAAAGAAGGATTCCGGAAAAAATGGTGTGAGTTCCATAGAGATTATGGCCATACTACGGCTGAATGTGTGGCGTTAAGACTGGAAGTTCTGGAGCTGTTGAATATAGGGTTTCTGAGGGATTTACTCACGGAGAAAGGAAAAGCCTCATTGGCTCGAAGGGATAGCCAATAAGAAGCCCCGATTCCACCTCCACCGATCAACAACATGGTCAATTTTATTTCAGGAGGATCAGATATTAGTGGTATGTCACATTCAGCAGCCAAACGGCACTCAATGGCTGCTTCGACCAGCCTTCCTCACTATACAATATCAATCGAGAGGATGTTTACCAACCTTATCATTGATGAGGAAGTTCAGAAATTGTTGCAGAATGGAGCTGTCAGGGAAGTTCAGTTTCCAAAGTGGCTTGCCAACGTGGTTGCTGTCAGAAAGAAGAATGGAAAGTGGTGAGTCTGCATCGACTTTACGAATCTGAACAAAGCCTTTCTGAAAGATTCATTCCCACTTCCATACATAGATTCGATAGTCGACGCTACTGGCTGGGCATGAATTATTGAGTTTTATGGATGCATATTCAGGCTATAATTAAATCCTCATGCATCTAGGGGACCAAGAGAAGACAGCCTTTATCACCAACCATGGCATATACTGCTACAAGGTTATGTCATTCGGCCTAAAAAATACTGGGGCCAGATATCAACGCCTGGTGAACAAAATGTTCTCCAAACAAATTGGGAAGACAATGGAGGTTTACATAGACGACATGCTGGTGAAATCTTCTAAATAAGAATAACATCTCGAGCACTTGGAAGAAGCTTTCAAAATAATGGACAGGTAAGGGATGAAGCTAAACCCCTCTAAGTGTGCATTTGGTGTTGCTTCAGGGAATGTAGTCACTTAACGACGAATAGAAGCGAATCCAAACCAAATCAAGTAAATCCTCTAAATCCTCTCACCTTTCGGCCCAAAGGATGTCATGCGACTAGCGGGGAGGATAGCGGTACTAAACATGATCATCTCCAAGTCTACAGATAAAAGTTTTCTATTCTTCTCAGCTTTGAAGAAGGCGAACAACTTTGAGTGGACTCCAGCCTATGAAGAAGCTTTGGAAGGACTCAAGCGATGTCTTACCTCCCCACCTTTATTATCAAAACCATTCCACAATGAAAGGATTTTTCTCTACCTAGGGGTTTCCGAACAAGCAGTTAGTGCAGTCTTGATCAGAGAAGAGGTGGGGGCACAACTCCCAGTCTACTACGTAAGTAAAACACTACTGGGAGCAGAGTCACGCTACTCACTAATGGAGAAATTGGTGTTCTCTTTGATAACAACTGCAAGAAAACTTCGACCCTACTTTCATGGGCATCCAATCACGGTATACACCACCTATCCTATAAGAAGCATACTCCATAAACTGGAGTTGTCATGGAGAGTGATGAAATGGGCGATTGAACTTAGGGATCACGACATCACGAACCTGCCCAGGACTGCCATCAAATCTCAAGCCTTAGTAAATTTTTTAGCCGACTTCACTCCCAGCCTACTTACTGCAGCTGAATCAAAAGTCTTTTTTATCCACTCGACCATTCCATGGAAACTTGTAGTCGACAGATCTAGTAACAAAAGGGGTTGCGGCCTGGGGATAATGATCATCACTCCAGAAGGTGACGTGCTACAGAAGGCAATCAAGTGAGATTTCAAAGTCACAAACAATGAGGCTGAATATGAAGCGTTGATAGTAGGACTAACATTGGCCAAAAAACTTGGAGCCAAAAAGATTGAAGTAACGTCTGATTCGCAACTGATTGTCAACCAGTTCCAAGGATCATATCACGCTATAGATCCACAGATGACATCCTACTTGCAAAAGGTTAGAGATATTCAGTCGATGTTTGAGGAAATCACTATAACCCAAGTCTCAATAAGCGAGAATTCCCAAGCGGATGTATTGGCCACCCTTGGTTCAACGATACAAGGAGACAAACCACGATCAATACTGGTAGTGTACTTAAATTGGCCAGTAATTTCGAAAGAAGACAAAGAGATCACCTCAATCAATTCCCAAGCACATGCAAATTGGAAAGAACAACACACAAAATATATCTGAAATTTGTGAACAAGATGCGAAAATTGATATAAAAAATTAAGAAGCAAATCCGATGCGAATTTGTATGAAGATCTCACAAATTTTAGAATTAGAAATAAGAACAGAAACTAAAAATTGAAGAAAAAACATGCAAGATTCAAATATATATATATATATATATATATATATATTATAATGCACTCCAACACACACTAATAGATAGATACAAAGGAAAGCAAAAAACAAGAAAGAAACAAGAAACAAGAAACAATAAACACAAAAGGAAAACAATGAACAACCATGTAAAAAGTAAGAAACCGAATAAATTCGTTTTTTAACTTTAACATGTGCAAGAAGTAAGGAAAAACAATAAAATGATATAAACAATCTAATTTGGAATAAGCTCTTTATAACAAATGATGCAAATCCAATGAGAACAAATCACGTATAACTCAAATTAAAAATTGATGACAACACATGCAAGATTCAATTTGATTTTGGTATAATGCACTCCAACACACATTCAAAGATAATAGGGAAACAAAAAATCACACAAGAAAAAAAATGAACGGCCATGCATATATATATATATATATATATATTGTTGACGGCTGATTTGGTCTCAGGGTAATATGGGAATATTACTCCCGAGACAATCCTCCCTCAATAGTAAATTTGTTCGGTTAAGGGGGAACCAAAAGCAATTTAGCAAAAGATAGATAAATACACCAATCAACAAGGAGATTTAACGTGATTCGGCTGGCTTTGATCCAACCTACGTCCATGGACACAAACTGTATAATGCTTTTATTACCGAGATATGCTTCTCTGATCTCTCTTTTGTTTACAAGTCTCACAATAATGATTCTAATATTGATTCTTTTCCCTCTTCATTCTGATCCCCTCTACACTCACTCTACCATCCTATTTATAATGGTGAAGAAATCAGATTCCTATTTGTACAAGAATTCCCAGTTGGAGATGGTTTCCTTTTCCTATCAGGATTCATACTTTTAAAATTACCTTCATTTCTTTTATCCTTTTAGGATACTGACTCATCAGTTCTCTTTATGAAAATAGGATAACTTATTATCTTATCTTGTATGGATAGAATGCCTTATCTTCCCGAACATGTCTTGCCCTATGCTCGGTTTTCACGAGGTTGGTCTTTATGTGGTCGGTCATAATAGTCTTTTGTACTGAGAATGCTGTTACCGATATGATAATGCTCGGTCATCCGAACCAAAGTGGTCGGTCACCTATCATCATGTGTTCAGTTTCTACCTGTTGGCTTTATAACACTCATGTGGTCGGGTCGGCTTTAATGATTTCGACCGAGAAGGGAATTACCCTTTTTACCCCTGCCGTACTCCTTAAATAACATAGGTCCTGAAAACACCATCAACATCTGTCCTCTAGTTCTCGGTAACAACGAGTTTGCGAGTTGATGCCGGGAACTATAAAAATAGATGGTGTGCCGATGAATCCGTCGGTGGTCACTTCAAGAACCGCAAAGAAAAATGCATTGGCTGCAAATCTGGTCCTTCCTGCCACCCTCATGTGCTCAGTCAACAGGATCCCGATATCTACATGTGGAAAAAATGCTTTGCCATTATGCTGATGACGATCGACTCGGTGTGACGTAACCCGACCCCAAGCTGAGAAGAACATTTGGCTCTGGGGGAATGTCACCTCCCCAGACCAATAGAGGGCCGACCATGGGGGAGATGCTCCGATCCCACGCCGATGATAAGTCTCTCGGTGAGACGTATCCCGACCCCGAGCTGAAAAAAGAACTTGGCTCTGGGGAATATTACATCCCCAGTCCAAAGAAGCCGACTCGGTGGGACGTAACCCGACCCCGAGCTGAAACAAACATCGATCTCGGCGGTAAAAGAGTAGACCCGAGCCGGAAAGAAACATCAATCTCGGCGGTAAAAGAGCAGACCCGAGCCGGAAAGAAACATCGGTCTCGGCGGTACAAGAGCAGACCCGAGCCGGAAAGAAAAATCTGACTTCGGCGGAACGAATCCAGCTCCGAGCCGTTTACCAAGTAGCCTCGGCAGAACGAATCCAGCCCCGAGCCGATTAATCAAGTGGCATCGGTGGAACGAATCCAGCCCCGAGCCGATTAATCAAGTGGCCTCGGCGGAATGAATCCAGCCCCGAGCCGATTAATCAGGTGAGACTTATTCAGAAGGGAAGTGAATCAACCTTTTGAAGCCCTACCGAGTCTGGCACGGGCGTCCCCCTACCAGACCAGCGGAAAACAAAAACAAAACTCTGAAAAATAAAATTAAAAGGTGGGGGCGACTTAGCGCTTATCCCAAAACTAAACATTTCGCAAGTATAAACAACAACACGGATGCCTCAAAACAGCGTCCTGTCCGAGGTCTCCAAAACACAATTCTGAATCTTTCAATTCAGAGTCCCGGCGAACCAGAATTTGGATCAGAGAGCGTTAAGAATGGTAAGGGCACATCCTCTATACTTCAGGTCTACATAGAGTCTGTGTATCGTTCGAGGGCTCCTCCTTACAACGCTGGAGCAAGCATACGCTACAGGGGCACAATCCCTCCCCGGGCTATACTTCTCTTGGATCCGAGTGATCATGTAGGTGGGGATCAGAGAGTGTCCGAGACACTAAGGGCATATTCCTCCTTGTGTTCGGTAACACTGAAGCAAGCAAACGCCACAGGGGTATCATCCCTCCCCGTGTTATGCTTCTCTTGGATCCGAGTGATCAAGTAGATGAGGATCAGAGAGTGTCCGAGACACTAAGGGCATATTCCTCCTTGTGTTCGGTAACACTGGAGCAAGCAAACACCATGGGGGTATCATCCTTCCCCGTGCTATACTTCTCACGGATCCTATTGTGTCGAGTATGTCCCCGAATATTCCGAGGACCCCGAGCTGAAAGAGACACTTGGTTCTGGGGGAATGTTCTGTCCCCATTCCAAAGAGCGTGACTCGGTGGGACGTAACCCGACCCCGAGCTGAGAAAAACCAAAAATGGCCTTCTCGGTGGAATGAAATCCAGCCCCGAGCTGAATAACCAAGTGGTCTCGGCGCCGACTGTCCTTTGAAACAAGCATCGAGTATGTGGGGATCAAAGAGTGTTCGAAACATTATGGGCATATTCCTCCTTATGTTCGATAACACTGGAGTAAGCAAACACCACGGGGGTATCATCCATCCCCGTGCTATGCTTCTCGCGGATCCATTGCATCGTATGGCCAAACTTGTCAACAACTGACGTCTCGCGACGAAAACAGGTATACGAACCTGAGGGAAGGTTAACAATTCCAGTTGACATGTTTTTCTCAACACCAACTGCATTCACACTGCTCCTACCTCCTACCGTAGCGCCAAGAATATCAAGCAAATACCCTGAATTGTATACGTGTGATGCAGCTGAGATAGAAGGCTGGCTATTGATATAACCACTGAAACTGTGGTCCCACAAATTAGGTGCCAAACCATCATACGAGCTCTTCCCATTTGCATAATAAGCAGCCGTTGGATCATGCAATCGAAGGTCATGGGGAGATATCATCATAGAAGGGCCATTCAGGGTTGATCCATTGGCTGCAAACCGATAACGTTTAATTTCTAGACTGTCCCGATTATTGGAGGAATCAATTTCACCTGTTTTTTTCTTTGGAGTCATCTTGCTTTTCTTTACTTGTTTGTTCAAATCAGCAATATCTTTCTCCAACTTGACTATCTCATCCTTGATTTTCCATCCAGGAAGTAGCTTTGCCGGATCAATTTTATTATCTTCCAAACACTTGATAACAGATTGCAGAGCAGCCAAATGCTTTTCGTTTGCTTCTTTTTTCAGCAGAACATGTGCATTTTGCTTTGTTCTCTTCCCTGCTTCCTTACACTCTCGTAAGAATGAAAACAAAATTGTTTGTGGAGAAAATTTATCCTCAAGCCCAAAGGAATACACAACATCTACAGCTTCAACATGCATTCCATTCTTCTTTATATTCTCTATGATATCTGAAATCATTGAAGCAAGAATATGCGATCCTCTAAGCAGATGCCCATCTCCTTCAAATTACTGCAACTAATCAAATCCCTTATATCATCATTCTTAAAACCTATGGGAATCCCGAAACACGCAATAAACAGAAGCAATCCTCTGCAATCGATCTCACAAGCTTTGCGCACGCCGCCTTCATTAATCAGACTCATTTTCCAAGCAATCGCATTGTCATCGGCCTCTTGTTTCACAGGCTTCTCAATCTGAATCTCCATTTCGCTCTCTTCAATCAGGCTTAAGAAATCTCCAACACCAGAACCGAAGCTTGCCACGAAGTAATCATAGGAGAATCCTTCGTGTAGGCTCTGATTCCTTGTTAGAAGAATCTTCCGATGGTTTCTAACACCAGTTTCGCCGGATTCGACGCCGATTTCGGCGCCGAAACTGCTTCACGGTGAGCGCTTTGAATCTTCGATAAATACGAGACTAATTATTTTTTCAATCCGCGGCTAGACATCATCTCGCAGAGATAATGAAGCTCTGAACGCTTCGAGGGCTTACTGTCGTCTTTCTATGCCGCTTCCGTTGGTACTATTTCAGGTGCTTTCGATGCCGTAAATTTTTCCATTGCTGCAATTCGAGTCTGATGCGATGTTGTTTGGGGAAGAATTTCTAATAATTCAACATTTTCTTGTTGCTGTGAGTTTGAGTTGTTGAATTTGGTGTCCATGGCGTTGTTAATGAAGTCGACATGTTTTCGTAAATCTTCTAATCTTGTTTTGAATACGTCAATTGCATCGGTGAGGCCACCGAGTTGGTTGATTGATTTCGTAAACTCAGTCTCCTTCAGTTCCGCCAATTGTTGCTGAATCTTTTGCACCTGTTTCTTCTGATATGGACTTCATATTTGAAAAACACTCCATCGACAATTTTTGTTATTCCAAGAAAAATATCATCTTTCTCATACGAACGCACAAATGCTCCCCAAGAACCAGCAGCATCCGATGACTTGCCAAATATATTTCGGCTTTCTGTGGGGTTGATTTCAGAAGTATTTCATAATTAATTTTTTTTTTTGTCTCCAAGTGACCAATTCCTTCGGAGTAAAGAGTGTGGAAATAAGGATCGATGTCTTTAGGCAACGAGTTGAATTCCTTTGAAATTTTAGCTCTGATCGCTGCCATTTGTTTTCTCCAATCGGACGGTATTCGTTTGCGATCAACCAACCATTTTACTGCTGAACTCCCTGTCGACCGGTGATTTCCATCTTCTGCCGTAGTCTTACTACGTGAGCCATTTTTTGTTGGAGATTCCCCACAGACGGCGCCAACTGTTGACGGCTGATTTTGGTCTCAGGGCAATATGGGAATATTACTCCCGAGACAATCCTCCCTCAATAGTGAATTTGTTCGGTTAAGGGGGAACCAAAAGCAAATTTAGCAAAAGACAGATAAATAAACCAATGAACAAGGAGATTTAACGTGGTTCGGCTGGCTTTGATCCAACCTACGTCCACGGACACAAACTGTATAATGCTTTTATTACCGAGATATGCTTCTTTGATCTCTCTTTTGTTTACAAGTCTCACAATAATGATTCTGATATTGATTCTTTTCCCTCTTCATTCTGATCCCCTCTACACTCACTCTACCCTCCTATTTATAATGGTGAAGAAATCAGATTCCTATTTGTACAAGAATTCCCAGTTGGAGATGGTTTCATTTTCCTATCAGGATTCCTACTTTTAAAACTACCTTCACTTCTTTTATCCTTTTAGGATACTGACTCATCAGTTCTCTTTATGAAAATAGGATAACTTATTATCTTATCTTGTATGGATAGAATGCCTTATCTTCCCGAACATGTCTTGCCCTATGCTCGGTTTTCACGAGGTCGGTCTTCATGTGGTCGGTCATAATAGTCTTTTATACTGATAATGCTCGGTCATCCGAACCAAAGTGGTCGGTCACCTATCATCATGTGTTCGGTTTCTACCTGTTGGCTTTATAACACTCATGTGGTCGGGTCGGCATTAATGATTTCGACCGATAAGGGAATTACCTTTTTACCCCTGCCGTACTCCTTAAATAACATAGGTCCTGAAAATACCATCAACATATATATATATATATATATATATATATATATATATATATATATATATATATATATATATATAATATGTTTACTTTAACACGTGCAACAAACAAGTAAAAATAATAAAGTGGTATAAATAATCTGCTTGGAAGAAGCTCTGAATACCAACTAATGCAAACCCTAAGAGAAAAAAGCACGTAAAACTCATAATGGGATTGAAACAGTTTTTCAAGAATCGTCAAGTATAGGTAGGGAAAGATTGAGAGCCTTAAGAAACTAAGTAATAAGAATCTTCTTTGCTTGAAATGTCACAAAAATCAATATCACTTTTGATAAGTTACTTGAAACGTTATAAAGGTAATCAAATCCTTTGATAAGTTTGAAAATTCACTTAAGAACTCAGAGAGAAAACATTCTCAATTCACACAACAATATGCAATTTTCATATATCACAAAGCTTAATAAAAAAAATGAATTTATACCCCTTTTATAATAAGGAGGCTAATCTTAAAACAACTTAAATAAGATATCTTAATATAAACCTAATAAGGTTAACATAATAAAATCTTAATTAAACTAATTAAGCTAATTCCAATAGTAAAATAATAAGGACATTCACATATACGGGCTTAACAATAATATTAAAGTTCAACTCATGACACTTAAACATAAAGTAAGATAACCTAAAACCCTATAACTAAATTATGATCGCATTTTTGACTAGTAAGGAGTTTGAATATATCTTTGACTTGAATTAAAAAAATTGTATATTTTTTACTTCTATTTCAAATGCAACTTGAATCACAATAATTGGACATGATGAGAAAGTTGTAGTCCAAATATGAAGAATGTGCAAATCCTGCTGATATTTATACCATAAAGCATCGTATACTATGCAAATGGTTATAATTAATCAACAATGTATTATTCATTTATCATTTATTTTATTTCCATATTATAAATATACCATTGATTACTCATGTAATTTCAGATTTAGTGTATGAGTATCATTTACAAGAGTTCTTAGGTCTGAAATCAGTAATCTAAAATAGTCCATAGAGAGCAAACAAAGATAAGTATTTTATGTGTGGTTTATTTACAGTTGTTGTTCATTTATAAATGTATGACGACCTTGATTCGGGATTGTTCATATAGCGACATGTGAATGAAGACACCTTATATGATGTGATTATATATGATTTGACTCAGATAGAAATGATTCTTTTAATATCCATTAGACAATGAAATTCATATCTGTCAACTAGATGGCATATATGGTTTGATCTTAATCTTGATGTGATTATATAGGACTTGACCCAGACGAAAATGATTTTATTTTAATATCAATTAGACAAAAAAAAATCATATATGTCTACTAGATGATTATATATGGGTTGATCTTAATCCTGAGTGTACTATGAACTCCTGCATGACAGGTTATGTCCTTTGATTTACATGTGTGAGATCGATATAGAATTCCCGATCAATAAATTTGTACTTTGTGGATATGGTTTAATATGTAACTGATGATGTTTTACATAGACATGAAATCCACTCATTCTTGTGAGAAGTAGATGGGTATCTTTCTTAAAGTTCATTTGATACATGAATGAATAGCGCTTAAAGCTTTATATTACAAATAGAAAGATAAAATACGTAATAGTTATGAATAAATTGTTCATTATAGAATCAATGGTACTTAAGACATAATAAATCATTGGAGGGGTATAACGAATATTATCACTCGACTCTAATTATAAGATACTCGTCGATGGTCAACCTATATGAAATGATTATACCGATAGGCGTCGACATAGTTCGGTTTATATAATATATTTACACTAACATTAGTGAAACTTTAGGTTTTTAATGGAATCACCTTAAATTAATAATTTGGAATATTTAATTAAAGAATTTTAGTCAATATCTCGGTGTTATTAGAGATCGGAGTAGCGGGTCCATTTGGTCCCCATGCTATAGTCTGTTACACTAATAATTGGATAGTCCTATTATTAATTCACTTGCATAATAAAATAATTGAGAATTATATAATTAATAGAGTAATTATTAATTTCATTAATAGTTACATGTTGTCACTCTTTGATACTGTGTTAAATTATTTAATATATAGTTTTCATAAATAATGATTACGGGATAATCATTTGAAAATTCAAATTATTTGAATTTTGAATTAAATATTTTATTTGACTCAAAGGTTACTTTTAATTGATTATATCCTTGATTTGAATTTCAAAGATATAATAGGATATTTGATATATCATTAAAAATAAATCAACCAAAATTTTAATTTAGAAACATGGCCCATGGCCGAAAATTGGGCCAAGTACACAAGGGTAATTTTGGTTTTTCACCTAACTAAGGTTAACCTAAAATTACCTTATGTTATAAAAAGAATATGATTATTTTTAATTAAACAACACAATTAAGCTAATCATTTTTTTTTTCTAAAAAAGTTAAAGAATTTTTCTATGGTGAATCAATTCTAAGATCACCTTAACAGAACTTTGACGGTGAGACATAGTATGGAAGATTGAAGGGTGTCACAACACACTTCCTTTTTCTCTTCTCATTTGCTCATAGCAGTGAATAGATTTTTATAAACCGTAATGTGTAGTTTATTATTTTTTGGTGGTGTTACTGTTTCAGTTGTACAGTGACTTTTTTTGGGTGCAGTGGGCTGTTTCAGGATTACAGTGGGCTATTTTGGTGGTGTAAAAACTGTCTGAAATTGCTATGGAATTTTCGCTGCAGTGGCTATTTTGGGACTACATTAGGTTGTTACAGTGATGAATAAATTGATAAAAATTATTGTAGCAGTGAACAGTGATTTTGACACTGTTCAAAAATAAAAAATTCCAGAATAGTGCAGTTGTGTTACTGCTGCAGTAGGGCGCAGAAAAATTTTCAAGTCTGATCATGAGAGCTTAAAATATTTTTGCTTAGCGTGGTGATTTTTCGAGAAGAGTTTGCACGGAAATTCCTACAAATCCTGCCACCACTGCTGATGCAAATCAAGAATTTAGGTTCATTGAGTTAGACATATCTTCTATAACTTTAATTAAGTGCATGAATGTTGGTTCTATTTATTCTTTTGAATGTCCTAAATTTAGCATCTGAAAGAATCCCAACTTCACTACACTAGATGGTATCAAAGTACCTGAAGGAAAACTTAATCACAAGATTCAGGCTCTTTCACATTTTGATCTTTGATAATAAGAAGCAATTTAAATATTTGGAAATGGTGAAATTTTGCTAGAGATGAGAAATCGAACACAGATTCTCTTTCAGGAGTTAACCATAAGGAAACAGCCAAACAAAAGTCACCAGCTGAACATATTAAGGGATCTGAAGCAAAAGTTGGAAAATCGCAAACATTCTTTGGGCTTGCAGAACAACCGATAGAATACTAACAGGAAATTCCCCTATGTGCTGGTGTACAGAGCGGAAGCCATCCTCCCCGTGGAGAAACCACCTTACTGTTGTAATTATCTAACCAGTCAAAAGCATTTTGTGAGGAAATTAAATACTCTCTATTACTATTTGAATAAAATTTACAAGTATTATAAAACTTGTACAAAAAAAAAACTCACACACTGACTACACTCTCTAAGCTCTCTTACTTGTAACTTACACTCTAAACTTTCTTACTTAGAGTTTCTTGTTGGGGCTGGTTTGAGCTCTCAAATGAACTCCCTATTTATAATCAAAGTTATGGCTTAAAAGTCAAGTAAAGAAGAAAAATATATCAACAAATTACAAAACCCTTGTGCAGAAATTTTTTATCAAACTAAATACACCTCCAACTGGATACTACAATTCTCCACTCTCAGAACCAAACTCCGTTAACTTGCAGCCAACTCAGAATCCTTAGCATTCGACAAAGTTCTCATCGATGAACCAAGAGTTATCACTATTACAACTTATTTGTTTACTGTGTTCTTACAACGGACTTTGAACAGACAGTAAACTGAACACAAAAGTACAATTAACAACAGTGATACATTAATCAACAATACAAATAAAATAGAAGATAGTTGCAGGCAGTGAGTTGAGAATAAGGCACAGATCAGCAACAGGAAGAATTCCGAGGCTTGTTGTGGCAACAATCTCCTTAAAACAAATTCGTCCCCTACCGATTGGTGCAGTAGAACGCGAGACGTCTGTTTCCCAGGATGCAACGGAAAAATAGACGAAATTGGGCACCACCAAATCCGACTTCAACGAACAACCGAAGTGCTTGAACTCTCTCAAAAGATTTTCAAAATTCCAATTTTCTCTTGTGTGTAATGTGTGTGTTAATAAAAAACGAAAACACTACTATATTGAAAGAAAATAACATGCCAATTAAGTCTCATCAATGAGAGGCTTTACACTTGTTGTAACCATCAAATTAATTCATGTCATTAATCTCAAATTGTAACCACAAAGTTGATTAATTGTCATTGATTCAACTGTTATGGAACATAAAAAGGCTTGGAAAAAATAAAGAGACATCCAAAAATTGGCTGGGCTGGGCCAGGCCCGCTCAATTTGGTCCGGCATTCGTGTACGCAGGACACGCGGTGCACACGAGCCAAGCTGATTCGGGTTTGATTTGCACCCCCTCCCCGCGCACGTAGAGAGAGCCTCTATCCTTATAACTCTTACCCATCTACTAATGAACAATCATATATAAGCATAATTTCCTCTCTATAGCTTTCCCATATGGGACAGGCTAACTTCTCTTTATTTTCTAACACCAATTGGTGAACTTTGAGCAATAATTTCTCATTCACCCAAACATCATTTTAAGCATATGAATATACCATTTCGAAGTACTCACGGAGAAGTATCTGAATCATTCAATAACAACCACTAAAGCGAAGTGGACCATGCTTAAAATTGAGCCTCAAAATGCTTACTCATAAGCATTTTTTTTCCAACAATCCCCCACATGAATGAAATTGGCGAAAAACGTCAAATAAAATTATTTTAAAAAAAATTTATTTTGACCTAAAAGAGTTCAACGGTTCAACACCTGCATAGGATAGGTAGGCATCAGCCTTTGAACCTTCCATTGTGAAAATATATCTCATTTACTGGCTGACAGTGGACGCGATGTCATTGAACTGTACTGCCGTTCATGTAAATGGAGAACATATATCACACAGATGTTTTACCTAACACATCTGAGTTCTCATTGTTATGCTCATTTTGGCCATGAACATCAACCTGGTTCTGCAAGAGTTTCTAAGAATTGTGCCCCGTACAATTCCCTTTAAAGCGGCCCCACTTCTCTCTCACATAGGTGATTTCTTATTTAAGAGCATCTCGTAATACTCTGCTCGGATTCCCGACGCATAAGAATCATTAAAAGCCTTTGCTTAACCTCAATCCATACGAGCATCACTGTTTCATTTCACCATAGGAATGGACTAAAGGGTAACCCCCCACAGTGAACCAATTATGTCTTTTACGAGTAGGTTGTCCCATTTAACCTAGATCTTGGGATCTCCAGTCAACAAGGTTGGGTTTTCCTTCGTAATAAACATTTATCTAATGGGCTTTAGTCCCATTCCCCTCGATGATTTCACAACCAACTCTCTATTTAACCCTTTGGTTAGCGGATCCGCAATGTTATCCTTTGACTTTACATAGTCAATCGAAATAACTCCAGTAGAGAGTAATTGTCTAACGGTATTGTGTCTACGACGAATATGTCTAGACTTACCATTATACATATTGTTATGTGCCCTTCCAATTGCAGATTGACTATCGCAATGAATGCAAATTGCTGGCACTGGCTTAGGCCAACTTGGAATATCCTCTAGAAAATTTCGAAGCCATTCTGCTTCTTCAGCACATTTGTCTAATGCAATGAATTCTGATTCCATTGTAGATCTGGCTATCACAGTCTGTTTGGAGGATTTCCATGATATAGCTGCACCTGCTAGTGTAAACACATAGCCACTGGTAGACTTTGAGTCTTTCATGTCAGATATCCAATTAGCATCACTGTATCCTTCAATTACAGCTGGATATTTATGATAGTGCAACCTATAATTACGAGTAAAACGTAAGTACCTAAGTACTCTCACTATTGCTTTCCAGTGATCAACCCCTGGATTACTCGTATATCTGCTGAGCTTGTTTACTGTACAGGCTATATCAGGTCTTGTACAACTCGATAGATACATCAAACTCCCGATCACTCTAGAGTATTCTACTTGAGATATACCATCTCCCCTATTCTTCGATAGGTGTAGACTCACATCTAAAGGAGTTCTAGCCACAGCAGAATCATCATTGTTGAATTTACCGAGAATCTTGTCCACATAGTGCGACTGATCAAGAATAAGTCCATCAGGACTTCTCGAGACCTTTATTCCTAGAATGACATCTGCTAGACCCATGTCTTTCATGTCAAACTTGGATTTCAACATATTCTTGGTAGATTTCACCATTTTAACATTACTCCCGACAATCAATATGTCATCAACGTAGAGACATAAAATAACATAGCCAACTTCTGTCTCTCTGACATAAATGCATTTATCACACTCATTGATTTTGAAACCATTTGCTAACATGGTGTCATCAAACTTTTATGCCACTGTTTCGGAGCTTGTTTTAATCCATACAAGGATTTAACCAACTTACAGACTTTCTTTTCTTGTCCTAGAGCTATAAAGCCTTCAGGTTGTTCCATGTAAATTTCTTCATCTAAATCTCCATTTAGAAAGGCTGTTTTCACATCCATCTGATGTACCTCAAGATTGCGCAAAGCTGCAATCGCTATTATCATCCTTATGGAATTTATTCTCGTTACAGGAGAATAAGTATCAAAGTAATCAAGACCTTCACGTTGTCTGTAACCTTTAATTACAAGTCTTGCTTTGTACTTGTCAATTGATCCATCTGCCTTCATTTTCTTCTTGAAAATCCACTTGGATCCTAAAGGTTTACATCCTGGAGGAAGATCCACTAACTCCCAGGTGTGATTTTGTAAGATGGATTCAATTTCACTATTGATGGCATCTTTCCACAAAGCACCATCAGCTGACCTTACAGCTTCGTTATAGCTTTGAGGATCATTTTCTAGCAAAAATGTCAAAAAATCTGGACCAAATGATTTTTCCGTTCTAGTTCTTTTGCTACGTCTTGATTCAAGTTCAACAACTTGTTGATCCTCCGGAACATTTATTTGTTCTCGGTCCTGACTATCTTCAATGATAGTCTCATGTACTCGTTTGTGTACATTTGAATTCGAATTAGTTTTACAAGGAAAAACGTATTCGAAAAATGATGCATTCCTCGACTCCATTATCGTATTCTTGTGAATATCTGGTATATTAGACTCATGCACAAGAAATCGATAAGCATTACTGTTATGTGCATATCCTATGAAAATACAATCAACAGTTTTTTGTCCTATCTTCACCTTTTTAGGTGGAGGAATAACTACCTTGGCAAGACACCCCCACACTCGTAGAAATTTGTAGGAAGGTACTCTTCATTTCCACATCTCATAAGGAGTTTTCCCTGCATCTTTCCGTGGTACCTTATTTAAAAGGTAATTAGCTGATAAAACAGCTTCTCCCCACATATTCTGAGGTAAGCCAGAGCTGATTAGCATAGCGGTCATCATCTCTTTCAAGGTACGATTCTTCCGTTCTGCAATCCCATTGGATTGAGGTGAATAAGGAGCTGTGGTTTGATGTATGATTCCATTTTGTTCACAAAGTGATTCAAAAGGGAAAACATACTCACCACCACGATCACTTCTCAACTCCTTAATTCTTTTGTTCAGTTGATTCTCAACTTCATTCTTATAGAGAACAAATATCTCTATAGCTTCGTCCTTGCTTTTCATCAAATACACATAACAAAATCTAGTGCAATCATCAATAAAGGTAATAAAATATCTATTACCGCCTCTCGATTGTATTGAATTAAAATCACATACATCGGTATGAATAAGATCAAGTGGTTCGGAGTTTCTTTCAATACTATGAAAAGATGATCTAGTTAGTTTTGCCTCAACACAAGTATCACACTTATGTTTGTTATCAATTTTAAAATTGGGAATGTGATTCATGTTAATTAATTTCCGCAATGAATTAAAATTAACATGTCATAATCTACCATGACATAATTAGAGTACTCAACAATATAAGCAGAAGAACTAGCTTTATTGATATTTTTGGGTTTAACAACCATTACATTGAGCTTAAAAAGCCCATCAGTTACATACCCTTTTCCCACATACATCCCATTTTTAGTCAAAACTACTTTATCAGACTCGAACACCATCCGAAATCCATGCTTGTTCAAAAGCGATCCAGACACAAGATTCTTCCGAATTTCTGGTACATACAGAACGTTGTTCAAAGTCAACTCTTTCCCAGAAGTCATCTTCAGAATCACCTTTCCTTGACCTTCAATCTCAGATGTTGCTGAATTTCCCATGTATATTTTTTCCCCATTACCAGCAGACTCAAATGAAGAAAACATGCTCTTGTTCGAGCACACATGTCGAGTGGCACCAGTGTCAATCCACCACTCTCTTGGGTTAAAACCCACAAGATTCACCTCAGAAACCACAGCTGAAAGGTTAATGTCTGAAACATCTTGAGTCACATTTTCCATCACATTAGCCTCTTGATTCTTTTTCTTCTTCGGCAATCTGCACTCAGAAGATTTGTGACCCATTTTGTCACAGTTGAAGCATTTTCCTTGAAATTTGGATTTCTTGGAAACTCCTCCTTTAGGGCCCATCTTTGACCCTTTGTTCTTAGGGTTCTTGTTCTTTTGGCCATGTTCAACAACATTTGCTTTGGCCTCATGAGTTATGACTCTCTTGTCAGATACACGATTATCTTCCTCAATTCTGAGCTTAAGAACCAAGTCTTCAATACTCATTTCTTTTCGCTTATGCTTTAGGTAATTCTTGAAATCTTTCCAACCAGGTGGTAGTTTTTCAATTATCGAGGCTACTTGAAAGGTTTCACTTAAAACCATCCCCTCAGCATGTATTTCTGCTAGAATAATTTGCAATTCTTGTACTTGACTTAACACAGTTTTGGAATCAACCATCTTAAAATCTAGGAAACGGCCTACGACAAATTTCTTAGTACCGGCATCCTCAGTTTTATATTTTCGGTCTAAAGATTCCCAAAGCCCTTTTGCTGTTTTCATTCTGGCGTACACACTGTACAAGGAATCACTCAGCCCATTTAGCACATAATTCCTACATAGGAATTCAGAATGTTTCCAAGCATCGATTGCAGTGATCACTTGGATATCAATTTCACCCTCCGCGGGTACATGAGCATCTTCCTTTAGAAACCTTGCTAGGTTCAACGTGGTCAAGTAGAAAAACATTTTCTGTTGCCACCGTTTAAATTCTGTCCACTGAATTTTTCAGGTTTTTCCGCAGCAGGATTGACATGGCTCACATGTCCAACAGGTTGTCTAGCCATAGAGGCAGTGACACTTTGGCCAGCCACAGTAGCTGCCATATTAAGCCTAGAGGCTGAAGCAAGTTGGCCAGCCGAAGAGGCTGCCACTGCACTTTGGCTAGCCACAGGGGCTGCCACAACATTCTGCCCAACCACAGGGGCTGCCAGAACATCTACTGTGTTTGGACTGTTTTCCATATCCACAGAGCGAATTTTGTTTTAAGACTATTACAACTTATTTGTTTACTGTGTTCTTACAACGGACTTTGAACAGACAGTAAACTGAACACAAAAGTACAATTAACAACAGTGATACAGTAATCAACAATACAAATAAAATAGAAGATAGTTACAGGCAGTGAGTTGAGAATAAGGCATAGATCAGCAACAGGAAGAATTCCGAGGCTTGTTGTGGCAACAATCTCCTTAAAACAAATTCATCCCCTACCGATTGGTGCAGTAGAACGCGAGACGTCTGTTTCCCAGGATGCAACGGAAAAATAGACGAAATTGGGCACCACCAAATCCGACTTCAACGAACAACCGAAGTGCTTGAACTCTCTCAAAAGATTTTCAAAATTCCAATTTTCTCTTGTGTGTAATGTGTGTGTTAATAAAAAATGAAAACACTACTATATTGAAAGAAAATAACATGCCAATTAAGTCTCATCAATGAGAGGCTTTACACTTGTTGTAACCATCAAGTTAATTCATGTCATTAATCTCAAATTGTAACCACAAAGTTGATTAATTGTCATTGATTCAACTGTTATGGAACATAAAAAGGCTTGGAAAAAATAAAGAGACATCCAAAAATTGGCTGGGCCAGGCCCGCTCAATTTGGTCCGGCATTCGTGTACGCAGGACACGCGGGTGCACACGAGCCAAGCTTGATTCAGATTTGATTTGCACCCCCCCCCCGCGCACGTAGGGAGAGCCTCTATCCTTATAACTCTTACCCATCTACTAATGAACAATCATATATAAGCATAATTTCCTCTCTATAGCTTTCCCATATGGGACAAGCTAACTTCTCTTTATTTTCTAACACCAATTGGTGAACTTTGAGCAATAATTTCTCATTCACCCAAACATCATTTTAAGCATATGAATATACCATTTCGAAGTACTCACGGAGGAGTATCCGAATCATTCAATAACAACCACTAACACGAAGTGGACCATGCTTAAAATTGAGCCTCAAAATGCTTACTCATAAGCATTTTTTTTTCCAACAATCACAGTCGTCCAAATGAAAGCTTATCTCCAGCACATCGAAAATTAGTACAATAATACCATCAATCCTTGACAATTCAAAGAGGGCAACTTAGTGCTATAAGAAGCAATGGACACTCGAAAAGAGCTTAATGCTGGCTAGATGGTAGAAAAATAAGAAGGCCCCTACGTAATAGGGAAAGTACAAGGAAAAGGGGCGTACAAACTCAAACTTAGGGATGGGAAAAAGGTACAAACCTCAACCATCTCAAAAGATTCTATGTCTAGAAAAGTTTTATCGTGAAAGCTCTATCTCTTTTAATTAAAGATACACATTTATATTGAAATCCCTGTTGTTAGCTCTATTTTTATTGGAAATGTTCATAACAAAATAAAAAAAATTAGTTGTAATAAGTCTTGATGATCTCAGAACAATTGGACAAGTATTTAGACAACATATGACAAAGATATGAGAGCGATGTTCACTTTTTTAGACATTCCATCAGATTTCAAGCTCCAATTTACATGAAGTTAGCGTCATTGGAAATTAGACTCGAAGAATATCATGTACATATAAAGAGCGCATGATTTAGTCAAGGGACGAGAAAGCTATAAGCATTTTAATTTGGACCTCAAAATCAGTCCGCGACGTGCGTTTGAGTTATGTTCATCTGTGCGTTCGAATGTACGGAGGCGGAAACTTTTCATTTGATAGACATTCGAATGCTCGTGCGTAAGTGAGTTATTTTGGACACGTTTTTAAGTCAGACATTAGGAAACCCTTACCTTTTCCTTACTTATATAAACAAACTTAGAGTCACATTCACAATTGTTGAAAATATATTATTCAAAACCTATAATCCTTTTCTTTCAATCTTCTTGACAGTCCATCCTGAAGATAACATTGATTATTCTTGTCTTCTTTGTTTTGGTGAGATCCTTCCTTGATTAACCATCGGCACAAAAACACAACCTAATCCAATTTCCTAAGCCTTCAGAGTTCTCAAGAAGGAAGATTGGTAGTCGGAGCTCCGACATTGCATGCATGGAGAGTTGATCAACTTAGAGACTTCAGAGATTCTAAAGAAGGCCACTTGGTGTGGGCTCAAGGAGTTCTTCGGGTTATTGAAGTCTAGAGGTATTAGAATCGGCAGAGTTTCTGCTAAAAGTCTTTTACCATTACTGTAAGTTTTTATTGTTATATTGGATTTTGAGTGGTAGCCTAGATATATCTAGGACAAAATGAACCTAGTTGTTGTCGGTCTGACATTAATGGCAAGGAATTTGAAAATCTGAGCGGAGCTGACTAATCACATTAAACCTCATTTTCTTATCTTCACCAAAACACAATCCACTCAAAATGAAATTTTTTTCATACTGCTGCTGATGAAGAATTAGACCGATGACTTCAAATGAAGGGTTGGGTTTCATTTTTTGAAGAAGAAATGTCGATTTTTGATTAAAAAATGGAGTGAAAGAGGGTTAGGGTTTCGTTTTGTTGAAGGAAAAATGGAGGGTTAGGTTTCATTTTGAATGGAAAGGGGATAAATATTTTGGTTTTGTAAACCAAAAAAAGTTTTGGTCAATTAGTGGGGAAATTTTCCCCACTAAAAATATTTTTTTCGCCACTAAATGTTAATTTTAGTGGCGAGATTATTTTTCAAAATTTTGCCACTAATTTTGCCACTAAATGTTAATTATTAGTGGCGAAATATAATTTCGCCACCAAAAGTTTATATTTAGTGGCGAAATAAATTTTGCCACTAAATTTTCGCCACTAAAAATCAGTTTTCTTGTAGTGATACTCGGGGTGGTTTTGTACTCGCACGAATTTTCCCCTTCGTTAACAAAATTATTATGAATATTTTGTTTGAAGCATTATTATATTTTCTTTGATTTATTATTGTAATATTAAGGGTACTTGTTGGTAATCCATAAAAACAATAATTATGACTTGTCATAGTTTATTGTGTTTAATTCTGCATAGGGTCAGAACCTTAGACTAAAGTCAAAATTTCAATTGATATCATAGTCTGACCTCGATCATTGACCTATTTAGCTAGGGAAGGAAGTCAACCCTTAAATTATCCTTCATTCTTTGATGGGACTGAGTATTTGCATTGAAAGATTCGTATGGGAGCATTCCTTAAATCCTTATATGAGAGGATTTGGATAACAACAGAGTATATGTGGAAACTTCTCGTGGTTATGGTTGATGGGGTCTTTTCCTCTAGAGATAAACTAACCTAAACTAAGGAAGAATTTGATACTAGCAATAGGAACAACAAGGCTATTAATGCCATTAATGTTGCTGTTTGTTTCACTGAGTTTAGGAGAGTATCTATGAGTGAAATAGCCAAGGATGCATGAGACATCATTCAGAATGTACATGAGGGCACACTGTTTGTTAAGAATAATAGACTCCAAGAGCTTGCCATTAGGTTTTAGATCGTTAGGGTGAAAAATGATGAGACATTTGATGAATTTTACGCTGAGATTAACGATATAGTTTACTCCATCTTTAACCTATGCAAGACTATTCCTACGAATAGTATAGTTAGAAAAATCCTTAGATCCTTGTCTGATCAATTTTTACCAAAGATCACAGTCATCGAGGAAAGTACTGACTTAAACCATCTTAAACTAGAGGATCTTATAGGAAAACTGCAGGTATATAAAAAAAATTCATGGATATAGAAAGCCCGAGACCATAGCGATGAAGATCGCAAATGAAGTTGGACATGATCCGTCAAGTGATGATAATGACAATATTCTCATAGATACAAATTTGTCAATGTTTGCAAAAAGGGTTAAGAAATTTCTTGAGATGAAGACGAGTGGTCGTAGCACTAATAGAGATAGGGTGGACAAACCTAGAGATAATAGGTGTAGTAGGGGGAGTCTAGAGAGGATAATGATAGTAAACCTTGCGCTATCCAATGTCATAAATGTAAATGGTATAAGCGTATTAGGTCTGAAGGTCACACATACCTAAAGTCAAAGGGCAATAAAGTTATGATAGCCTGACTTAGTGATTCAAAATGTTTCTATATTTCTGATGAGTCTTCTAAAGATAAAAGTAATTTCATTGCTTTTACTGT
>SKCR01034051.1:0-29603 GCA_019454045.1 Zanthoxylum bungeanum
CCAACAAAACGAACTTCCGGGCTATTTTCAGAGCGGTGGCATAATCTGGTGTATCTTGGATCCTCAAGTGGGTCCACAACTTTCTGATCTTTAAAGCTCCCTTCAAGCTTTCCAAGGCCTCGAGCGACTCATATCCATCGACCTCGAGCACCATGCTATGGTACCACTCAATGAAAGCCTTCAGGGGCTCATCGTCCCCCTGTTTCATGAGCCTCAATTCCCCAATTGTTTTCTTTGGGACGCAGACCCATTTGAAGTGCCGAACAAATGAATTCCTGAGTTGCGCGAAGCTTCCGATGCTCCCTGGGGCTAGACTTCTGAACCACAGAATGGCAGATCCACCCAATGTTAGGGGGAATACTTTACAAACGGCATCCTCTACCACTCATTGGACCTCCATCAATAGGACAAAACTCTCAATATGGGATTTTGGATCAGTATGGCCTTTGTAGGGCGTCATGGACGACATGTTGAATCGTCTTGGGAACTTTACCGACCTTATTTCTTCAGTGAGAGGGGATTCAGCCTCGTCGTCCCGAGTGTCTCCCATATCAGTTTTGGGGTTCACTCCCCACTTGGCCATTTCTTTTCTTAACCAAGATTTTATATTGCCATCTGTGTTACCGTGCCGCCTCCCGCGGCCTTCTTTGCGCCTGTCACCCCAGGTGCGGTGTTCCTCATGAGTTGAGATTTCCCGTCCAGTTTCACCATACTTCATGTCTCCCATTCTGGTGTCGCGGGGGCTATTATAGGAAGAATCTGGCGACTGTCTCCCCTATTCTTCTTCCCACGTATCCTCCGTTTGTAAATCTTTTTCTACCACTACGGACCTCATCCCGCATGGACCCTTCCTCATAGGTTCATTGTCTTCGCTCTCATCTGCAACCCTTTTTGCTTCCGCTATTTGGCCTCTCCTCTGACTGGTTCCGGCTTCCAGTCTCTCATTATTCGTTTCTTCCATCCTCTCCAGTCTGTCCATCATGGATTTCGGAAGGATTTGATTTTCCTCCCTATCTTTCCTCATATTTTCCTCCATCTTCTCCATCCAATCCGCTGTTAAACTCCCTGACGACCGGTGATTTCCACCTTCTGCCATCGTCTTACTACGCGAGCTGCTTTTTGTTGGACTCCCCACAGACGGCGCCAACTGTTGACGGCTGATTTTGGTCTCAGGGGCAATAAGGATTTTTTACTCCCGAGACAATCCTCCTGCAACTGTGAATTTATTTTGTTTATGGGAAACCAAAAGCAAATTTGGCAGAAGATAGATAAATACACCAATCAACAAAGAGATTTAACGTGGTTCGGCGAATCAGATCCAACCTACATCCACGGGCACAGAACGACGATATTTTATTACCGAAATATATTTCTCTGATTTGTTTTGTGTTTACAAGTATAATTCTCTCTCGTTCTCTTCTCAACTCTACCTTACAAGCACGTTTTCCCCTCCTATTTATACTAGTAAAGAAACAATTTCATTTTCCCATAAGAATTCCTAGTCGAAACTACATTCACTTCCTTTATCCTATTAGGATACTGACTTATTAATTTACCCCATGAAAGTATGATAACTTATCATCTTATCCGTAAAAATAGGATGTCTTATCTTCAGGAGCATATCTCGCCATATTCTCGGTCTTCATGAGGTTGGTTACAATGGTCATTTGGACTGAGAATGCTGCTATCGATCTGATAATGCCCGACCATCCAGGTTTAAGTGGTCAGTTACCGATCATAAGTGCTCGGCCCCTTACTGTTGGCGTTTAGTGGTCGGGTCGGCATTAATGATCTTGACCAAGAATGGAATTATCTTTTTACCCCTGCGTACTGCTTAAATATCACAGGGCCTGAAAATACCGCCAACATTAACATTTATTCAAATTTTTTTAAATTATATTTTTTTTCTAATTATCACAACTATATCAATATAAATTATTATTATTATTATTATTATTATTATTATTATTATTATTATTATTATTATTTTATAATTGAATTCATTCAAGGAGCAAAGAATTATATAAAGCAGAGTATAATCTTCCATCCAAGACACAAAATGACCCAAGTGTAAGTAGGGATGACAAAACGAAATAGCGAATCGAATTTATATCGAATCTTAAACGAATCGAATCAAAATATGATAAATTCGTATTTGATTCGTTTATTAAACGAATCGAATACGAATATTCGTTTAATCGTGATATTATTTAATAACATAATTTATCGTAATTGATTTACTAAATCCAGTGCGTATACAGAAATTTCAGTCCGTAGGGCTAAATTTTTTCTTACTAAAATAATATATAATGAATTCATACATATTTTTTGAAAATACAAGATGATCCTTATACTTTTGAAAATTATGAAATAGCCATAATTTCTAGACTTATAAATTACCCAAAATTTTCAGAATTATATTTTTGTCCATAATTTCTAAAAATACCAATTTACCCTAAAAATTTAAGTAAAAATTTATATTTAAAATTATGTATTTTAAGTTTATGTAGTATATTATATATTAAATTTCCGCTAATTTATTGTAAATTTAATCACTTTTTAATTAAATTATTAAAAGCTAGTGCTAAAACGCAATATTTGTACTTTGAACAACTATAAATAAAAAATAAATAAAAAAATATACAAAATAATTATATTAATATTAATATGTGAATATTTTACACATAATAACTATACACGATGTTGTTTAGTAAAAGAATCACTACAAATATATCAATAAATTAGAAGATCAATAACCAAACCTAAGTATAAATATAGTTATTTTTATTTAAATGTAATGAAATCCATATTCCTTTATTGTGGCGTATCCAGAAATTTCAGTTAGTGTGAGCGAAATTTTTTCCTTACCAAAATAATATATAACGAATTCATACATATTTTTTGAAATTACAAGATGATTCCTATACTTTTGAAAATTATGAAATAGCCCATAGTTTTTAAACTTATAAATTAACCCAAAATTTTCAAAAATATATTTTCATCCATAATTTCTAAAAATACCAATTTACCCTAAAAATTTAAGTAAAAATTTATTTTAAAAATTATGTATTTTAAGTTTATGTAGTATATTATATACTAAATTTCCGCTAATTTATTTTAAATTTAACCACTTTTTTAATTAATTATTAAAAACCTAGTGCTAAAACATAATATTTGTGCTTTGAATAACTAAATATATACAAAATAATTATATTTATATTAATATGTGAATATTTTACACATAACAACTATACACGATATGGTTTAGTAAAAAAATCACTATAAATATATCAATAAATTAGAAGATCAATAACCAAACTTAAGTATAAATATAGTTATTTTTATTTTTATTTAAATGTAATGGAATCTCTATTCTTTTACAAATGGAAAAACACATAAATGAGTGGATTTACAATGAAAAATGGTCTATTATCTATACACATACAAATTAAATATAATTATTTTTGATATGTTTAAGAAATAAGATTGATGCACAAATGTATTAAAATTTTTTTTAACTAATTTGGGCTTGAGCCTACATATTATATTAAAAAAATACAACTCAAAAAATTAATAAATAATGTATTTATGGGTATTATTTAATTATTTAGATTTTCTAATATATATATATATATATATATATATAATTTATAAAATAAAAAAATAACCCCACTGGGGACCAAGTGGCTCCGCCACTGCCTTTACAAATGGAAAAACTCATAAATGAGTGGAAAATAAAAAATAGTCAATTATCTATACACATATAAATTAAATATAATTATTTTAGATATGTTTAAGAAATAAGATTGATGTAAAAATGTATTGGATTTTTTAATTAATTTGAGCTAGAGCCTACATATTATATTAAAAATACAATTCAAAAAATTATAAATAATATATTTATGAGTATTGTTTAATTATTTAGATATATATATATAATTTATAAAAATTACTTTATTGGGCCCCAAATAACTCAGCTATTGACTAAAACATGAGTTCCTTCATCAATTACCACTCGACCAAGTTTGCTAAAACATGAGCGGCATTATTAGCGCGCCTAGAAAGTAGGAACATGCAATCTCAACCAATCTTGAATCTCTAAAATTTATCCCAAAAAAGGTATTTCCCATTGATAAGTCCCATCACATTTAAAGAGTTAGGTTCTATTATTGAAGGGTAAAGTCCTGCCTTAGGAGCCACCCTCAAACCAAAACACAACATTTAGGATTAACAGAAAATTTCTAATTTCGATAGCGATAGATAGATTTGGGGTGATTTTTCGTTTCGAATATAAATTTGGATTGGAATTTAAGTTGATGTAAACAATCAGAATTTGAGATATCTTTTTAATCTCAATTAAAATATCAATTGAAATTCATGATAGTTTTCTTCATCTCGAATAATAATCAAAATAAAATAAGATGATATTTGATCTAGACGGAATTGCGATTCTTTTCTCTAACTGCTTCTGCGGTTTATTAAATTTGATCATCAACTTACTATTTTGGCTTAGGTTGGTTGAGGTTTGGTGAGGTGGTAGGCTCGTAGCATTGCTACTTAGCCGACCATTATTATAAATGATGCATCCATTGTTAATTTGAGCTTAATTATTATGGTCAAAGATGATTGTGAAAATACTCGTGAGTGCATAAATTCCAGTGCAAGACCTTGAGAGAGAGGGAAAACCTCTTTTTTTTTTTTTTTTTTTTTTTTTTTTTTTTTTTTTTTTTTTGGAAACGATGGAAACCCCACCACCAAACCATCAATTCTGGGCCGCGGCGCAGGTAAAACCACCGGCTGTCCCAGGCTCTTACAAGAAGTGCACCCTCTGGATTCGAACCCATAACCTCAAGGTGAGATCCTGGACCCTACACCACCAAGCCACACCCCTTGGGGACGAGAGAGGGAAAACCGATGAGAAAGAAAATAAAATATATATATCAAAAGTTTTTTTAATAAGAATAATTCTGAAAATAAATGAGGTTAATTAAAAATTAAGGGTTTGTGAGATAATTGATTGAGATAAATTGTCATCACTGATGACCTAGCATAGGCTCAAGAGGGAGCCCCTCCTCAGTTTTGTAAAATTATATTAATATCCTTAAAAAATTTAAAATTTAAAAAATATATATTATTACATATTTTTAATTTATTTGATAGTAGTTTTAAAAGTATCTAGGAGTTTACTTTTTAAAAACAACTTATAAATAATATATCACATAATTACTTTTTATATCTCATCGCATACTACATTCCTGAATGCATATTATTAATTTTTTTATGATTTAAATATCAATTATTAATATTTTTAATACTATCATAATTAAGAATTTTTCGTTTATAATATTTAACCAAATCATTCTTATATATAATTCTTCTCTTTTAATTTCTATTTCTCATCTCCTAAAAAGTTTAATTTCTAATTTTTTTTTTCCTCATTACATTTTATCATTATGATATCCCAATAAAGAATAATGGACTTAAAGTAACTTCTTTATTCATTAATTCTAATTCCTTACTAAATACATGTATCATCTAAGTTAATGATATTGCAATCTTAACAATAACCGTCTTAATATAATTTAAAATAAATAAATATCCCATGTCTACAATGAATGTTCACCTTAAAAAATTAAAATAGTGTATATGTTTCAATATGATTAATAATTGATGGGCATGGTTTGCTTAGGGAGGATATGTATTTGATAGAAGTTGAATATATATGCATTGAGATAATTCATTTATTTAGGATAATGCATTGATAGAGAGTCATTTTTATTGCCATGAGTATTAATTAAAATATTATTATGAAAAGAATAACGACGAGATAATATTTTTTGTATTTGATCGGGATAAATAACTTTGTGTTTCGGCTCAAAATTACTTTAAATCATTGATCCATAATTAATTTTGACATTATGATGCTGGTTATTGAAAGCGGGGAAACAATTTTCCCTTCCAGCCGCTACAGTCATCGAACGAATCGTGTGGAAAAAACTATGGAGGATCATATCCGATCTTTATGAGTTTTAAAAAATTTTCCTGACCAATTAAAAGAAACTTATAAATATATGTAATAAAGTGGAGTATAGCGTGAGCTTAATCCGAAAGCAAACCATCTCCAATTGCCTCCAAGCATACCCACACACCAAATCAGCTTAACAAATTTTACAGCTTATTATTTGAAAGATTAATCAAGCTTGTAAAACAAGTTTCACCAAACTTTATATTGCTTAAATTAATTTTCTATGGATTAGGAAATAACTTAGGCATGAACTTAAAATAAGATTAAAATGGGTGGCAATGGGCCGGGCTTTGGAAAGCCCGGCCCGAGCCCGGATAAAAAAAATTGACCCTGCCTCGAAAACCCGGCCCGGGCTTCTGACGGGCCAGGCCGGGCTCGAGCCCGGGCCAAATCCGGCCCCGGCAGATTTTTTCAAAAAAAAAAAAAATACAATTCTCTTCATCATCAATCACCAGAGACTAGGGGTGGCAAACGACGAATCAACGAATCGAATTTGTATCGAATCCTAAACGAATCGAATCAAAATGTGATGGATTCGTATTCGATTCGTTTATTAAACGAATCCTAATATCAGGATTCGTATTCGATTCGTTTATTAAACGAATCGAATACGAATATTCGTTTATTCGTTTAGTGAATTATATTATTTAATAAAATAATTTACCACACTTGATTTAAATTAATTCTACATAAATATATACATATGAAATATGTAATTAATATATTTACTAAAAATACCTCACCAAATATCGAAAATATTACGTTTTCTATGATAATTAGTTATAATTTCTCGAATTTTAATTGAAAATTAACAAGAACTAGTAAATAAAAATAATAAAACGAATCCTAAACGAATAAACGAATCCATGAGCTTAAATTCGTATTCGATTCGTTTAATAAACGAATCGAATCGAATTGACCCATTTATTAAACGAATCCATTTTTTCAAACCCGTATTCGCTTTAAAGCGAATCGAATCGAGCGAATAAACGAATCCTGACCCAAATTGCCACCCCTACCAGAGACCAGCACCAATTAGCCAAAACCAGAATATCATACAATTGTAATATTGATCAATCACCAATTCTCTTCATCGTCATATTGATCACAGTGAACATGTTGTCAACAAAAATCAGAATCATCCTGGAATGAACCTAAAAATTATATAAAAGAAATCCAACCCACTCAATATAAATTTGCAAAACTCAATAGCATTGATTGTCACTTGCTGACCACCATGAACTGCACCTATACAACTTACTGTGCAGACGAAGACGAGGCAAGGCAAAGTGATGAAGACGAGGCAAGGCGAGTAGACGATGAGAAGTAGAGAATCAGAGATTGGTGATTGAAAGAAATTGGAAATGTGACTGTGTGAGGCTGAGGCAGAGGAGATTGAAAGAAATTGGAAATGTGTGTGTGAGGCAGAGGCTGAAGTCTCAACTGACGAAAAGTGAGAAATTAGGGCAAAATGCAAATGGGTATGGGCTGGGCGGTGAGGGATTTTTTTGTGATTTTTTATATTTTTTTTTTAATTTAAGCCCGGGCCGGGCCGAGCCCGGACTTAAATCGTTGAGCCCGGGCCGGGCCAAAGCCTGGACGGGCTGAGCCAAGCTTCGGGCTTTTCTGCCAAGCATAAATAAGAAACTTAAAGCAATCAAATTCCTTTTCAATTTGATCTTCAAACTCTATCTCTACACTAATAAAACTTAAAGAAAATAATTTTCCCCTCCAACCAAGGGTTACAAGTTACCAAGACCTTTTTCTTTTTGAAATCATTTGGAGATCCCACTGTAAAATCACCCATTACGGGCTTAAGCAGAGCAGGTAAAATCCTCGGCTGTCACAGACTCTTACAAAAAACGTACTCCTTGGATTCGAACCCAGGACCTCAAGGTGAGATCCTGAGCCCTACACCACCAAACCACGCCCCTTAAAGACAACCACCAAGACCTTTGATAACAAGTAACCATGAAATTTTTCATTTCTTTTAACCTTCAAATGACTTGACAATTGGTTAACATAAAGTGAAATTAGATATTTTATAAAATTGACTTAATATTAAATAATAATAAAATCAAAAATCAAAAATTTAATTTTATTAAACAAATAATATAATTAAAGTATTTCAAATTAAATCCACACCATTAATCAAATATATAATTTGATAGATTTAATAAGATCTTGACTCTTTTCAACAAATCATGGTGTGAAATGTTAACTTAATACTTTAATAAATGTCAAATTTTGAATACTTTAACAAATGGCCAAATCAAAAATTACCATAATAAAATAAATCAACTGGTGACCACACCTAATTAGTTTATTCTGGATTTCATGATTCCAGACCATCTTCCAGAATTTGATATCTAATATCGTTTCATCGTAGGTTCAATGATCATTGTTCTACATCACTTTTTCTATCATAAATGATTCAACATCATTATTAAATATAAAGAAGTATTTTTGCAGAAGATGTCTTATCGTAGAAGATCTACGAAGAGTTTGATCTACAGAAGGTTGAGTATAAGATTAAACAAGTTGATTAGTATGAACATATTCATCAATATCAATAGGCTCATCCACCTGACATTTGATCAATATCAAGCTTTCTATGTTTGCATCCGGCTCATCCGGTTAAACAATTTTAATAAAAGCTAGACATTTTCAAGACTTCAACTGATTGAAGCTTTGGACGTTTCCCATACAATTTCTAATATGAAGTTCTTGGAACTAATTTGGATGGAGTCTTATTCAAGATATTTATTGTGGTATTTATAGTAAATCTTAAAAAAAATATGTTAGTAAGTTCACGAAACTTATCATAAATAATACCATATCAAGTAAAAGTATGATTTCTCTTTTTCGATACATCATTATTTTAATGTGTACAAGAAAGAGTGAGTTTGAGAAGATATACCGTTAATCATAAAAAACTAGAAATTAAGTACTCAAATATAATCCATCCATTTTAGTTCGTAGTGTTTTATATTCTTTATCGTTTGTTTATGTACTTTTGCTCTGAATCATATGAACATATCAAGTGATTCAGTTTTGTACTTCGATAAATATAAATAACCTTATAGTGATCCATCATTGGTATAGATTATAAAATATGAGAAACTTTATCCAATCATTTCATAAAATGACCCACATACTTCTATGTGGATCAATTCAAGGATTTCACCGGCTTATAACCTTTGACAAGCAAATGACGATTTGGTCATCTTATATCGAAGAAAGAATTCACAAGTTGGGTAAGATTAAGAACCCAATGGACATAAAGTCCATCCGCATCCATCTTTATAATATGTTTTCTCCAATGTGACATAGTCTATGAAGCCATATAATTCTTTGTAATAGATGACAGTGTTGGACAATTATGACCCATAACATCGCTATTTATACAGAACATGGTGTTGTTGTACAAATTAACTATGTGACAAAGGAAATTGCTCTTTCATCATTTGTAATTAGATTACCAAGATGTATAAATGATGAAAGGTCCATATGATTAGTTCCGGATTGAGATGATATGAGACAATATCAATCCACGAAGGTTTAATAATTAAATATCCTTAGTCGTAGTATTATCGAGATTGGACATCGATAATGCGGAATATACTAGTATTACACTTGTGCGCATTGTGAGGGCATAACGTCATAGTTCTCATATATTTGGGTATAGGATATTCATGTAAGTGTAATATGAGGTTGTGTTTACCGATAGTACGGAAACAGCTTCGCTCTAGATAGACCCCTCGGAATTCCATTGGTAGTATGACTATGTGTCTATGGAAGTCCGAATCAGGGTAGGTGTATTTGGTCTTAACTATGTGTCTATGGAAGTCCGAATCAGGGTCAGAATTCAATATACTTTGGTTTTGGTCGTCCATGGCTTTAACCGGTTCTGTGTACGCCTCTTCTGGGTATATTGAGAATCGTAGTGTATTGGGTGTGATGTCGAGATGAAAGTATCACTTCAGTCATAGTGGAGATGATGATCACGTAGGATACATAACTCGTTCTCTTATATGCTGCAGCTATCGAGATATTATGACTAGGTCATGTATATCCGATTATAGAGACTAGTTACCAGAGATCCGATATGTGCTTCATAAGGGGCAGGCAAAATTCCAGCCCCAGGCCTAGCATGTGACATCCGATACTGGATCGAAATACGCAATACTATGTATACTACGCCTGATATAGATCACTTATTCATGTAAGGATATTTCTGGCGAATTGGGTAGGCATGTCGCTTTGCTAGAAGCCAACATTGTCTTGTAAATCAGTAAAAATGTAGTACTAGGTACTTACGTGTTCGGATAGTCCGACGACCGGGTTTACTGCCAACATATCCGGGGATCTCATGGGTCGCTTCCCGAAGATTCACCGATGACATATGACTCGCACTTTATTAATCTGAGATTAATTAAAAGAGAGAGAAAATTAATATGTGATTAATTGAGGATATATTTTATCTGGGATAAAATATTAATTAAAGAGAGAACGATTAATTTGGAATTAATCGATAAAATAATATATTCGATATATTAAACGAAATTGGATTTCGACGCGGAATTAAAATTGGATTTTAATTCGGGCGAACGAGTTAATTTAGAATTAATTCGTTAGCGACGTGAATAGTGATTTTGCTAGGCATAATTATTTAATTACGTCGCAACGGAAAATTCGTTAATTTGGAATTAGCGAACCCGAGCCCGAGAGTGTTTGCGGGCGCACTCGCATTGCGAATTTAAGTGCGGCCCACAAGTCACATCAAGTGTCAAATCACAAATTACATTTACGGTATTTCTAAAATCATCGAAATATTTCTCGAATAAGCGGGTGCTAGCGCGTCAACATCGGAAAATATTTTGCACTTTAATGATAAAGTATAAAAATTACCTTACGATCATATATTGAAGCAACTTAATTAATTTTTATGTCATCCGGCTAATGTGTGTGACCCATTGGGTTCTTCGTGAGTTGGACATGAATTGATACGAACATATTCATATCACTTTGGTACAACACATTACAACCAAAGTTCTCAATGATCATGAGTGCCCTCTAGCAAGATGTCATGACCCCCAAACACAAATAATGAAATATCAGATAAACTTATATAGTCATACTTACATGTAGTAAAATCCTTCTGATTTTGACTCTCGATCGAATGCGGGCCATGAAGTTGTCAAGCCCATAACTCGATCATATGATAATGAAATCAGTCATATACGGGGTTAACATATCCATAAAATATATTTTTGAAAGACGTGTGCTCCGACTGAAAACTTAATCCCCGTGTATGACATTTCCGCCTAGGATCTCAAGCTCATGCATCTGTGCCAACAGATTCCATCTTGACGATCACCTGTCCTCACACATTAAGAACACATTACCCGTAATATTCTTTCACTAGGCGTGATGAGCCTAGTGCAATATAAAAAATTAAACGATGTGTCTCAATAAAGACGGTAGTTGCGATGTCTCATTTAAAGGACTAGTGGTACACTAGTACGACTGTGCAGTGAATCATTGACTGCGGATAATCGCTCATGTGATTTGTCGCGTTTGGTCACGTTCAGTAAAATATTTCTTACACATTACCCATGTTCATGCTCGTGTGATATGAGACTCGTCACCTAAATATCAATATCAAGTACTGATCCTTGGTAGCATAAAAAATATACCAGTCATGCGATGTCAGCATCCCTGATGACATCACCTCAACCAGGAATAAATTCAGATGTATTTAAATCGAAACTCTATACTTATATCCATAACCTATTGCAGATAGAGTCTCGACACAGAATACATCACGAGATCACATTTTGCATATATTGTATGATAGCAACCGAACCAATGGAAAATATTACAGAATTATCATTATATTAATCGTAAATTAATTTATGACAAATTAGAAGATTATATTTATATAAGGATAATACCTATGAACCGTATAACACAATTGGTTCTATGACATATCTCTAACAATTATCACCATCGTTTCTTTAATTTTTTTTAAATACTTATACTAAGTCCCATATGAATTTATTTTCCAGGTCTGTCATAGAATATCACTTCTATATTACAAAAGTATTGCTAATAGGGTTGGTAGAAAAGCCTAGGCCTGGACTGCCAGCCTCGACATCTATGGCACATGCTTGAACTTTTCATTTTAGGACCTGTATAGGGCTGGACTTGGATTTAGGCTTATATGCAAAAGCCCAATCCCGACCAATGGTCGATTAAAAAAAAACATTTATATTTTATATTAAAATAACTTTAAAATTAAAAAACTTGATCTGAGTGTGAGATTTATTTGAATTGTGAATTTGTTGAGATTACAGTTTGATTAAAAAAAATAGAGATTGTAATAATGAATTTTTATTAAAAATTTAGGTTCAAACTTGAGCTCGATCAAGCCCAGTCCAACTCACTCAAGTTGGATAGACTTTTTAAGGACATAGGCTTCCCTTAAATTACCGGGTCTAAACCTGAGCTTGATCAAAGCCCGACCCATGAAATTTCCTAATTGACTTGAATCAAAGCATCTTTAATGTAATCGAGTGCTTTGTTTACTTGCATCCAACCTCGTCCTAGTGACACAGTCGTTATGAAATCGTCGGTGGTACATAAAACAAGATGATGACGTACGGGGGTTGAAAGTAATCAAAGAACTAAAAAGAGAAAAAAAAAAAAGTTGATTATTAGTCCCAATGAGGCGTTAAAAAAGGAAAAAAAGCTTGTTGCTTGTTTTCCATTTTTAAGCAACGTGAATTATATATGCACTATCCGTCAATTTCAATTGAAATGAAATGGCAACTCATAAGATCAAATTTTGCTTAGCCTGTGACACATATTTTTAGAGGTGGCAGGATTAAGTTTTGACATTCCGTATAGTTCAATTCATATTCCGAGATAATTTTTCATCATGATTATAAAATCTTATAAGAATTTGAGATGAATTTGAGATGATTTTTAATCCCTGATTAAAAAAAAAAAATTGGATTTACGATAATTTTCCGTCTCAAATTTATGTGCGTCTGATTAAAAACCATGAATCCTAATCGTGATTCGCTATTCAGTAACTTATGGATTAGAGTCCCCAAGAGGTGTGGCTTGGTGGTGTAGGGTTCAGGATCTCACCTTGAGGTTCTGGGTTCAAATCCAGGGGGTGCACTTCTTGTAAGAGTCTGGGACAGCCGGTGGTTTTACCTGCGCCGCGGCCCAGCATGGGTGGTTTGGTGGCGGGGTTTCCATCGTTTCCAAAAAAAAAAAAAAAAAAAATCTTCCAGACATGATTTTTTTTACCCTAATTGAATAATCAAATAAAAATATGAGATAATTTTTCATTCTGATTATATAATTATATCGAGATTAGGATTGAATCCTATTGATAGTCAATCCCACCTATTTCCCATTTCGTTTTTCTCACAACAGTGAAAAGTTTCAAGCCCCGGTCCATATGAATATGATGTCCTAACTCCTAACAAAGTAGAAGCCAGCTTGGGACCTTACCCATACATAATTTTATAATTTTAGGGCATGAAGAAATCTTAAAAGCAACTTTATCAAGAAGTGACAATCGTATGAATAGAGATTAATGTCTGGATATTATATGCTATCTCATCAGAATTATTGGGGTTGTCCCTGTTACTTTGCCTTAGTATTGAAGTCACAGTACTTCTTGCAAGTATATAATTTAGCCAAATTTTTCCTAATGATTGAATTCAAAGTGTCCGAAATGGCAGCAACAAGTTCTTACTTCCTCTTGCTTACTGTTCTTGTTGTTACTGCAACTCTTAATCAAGCTAATTCCAAACTCTCTAAAGACTACTATAAATCCACATGCCCAAAAGCACTGTCCATTGTTGAGGCAGGAGTTATAGCTGCTATAAAAAATGAAACACGCATAGGAGCTTCTTTACTTCGACTTCATTTCCACGACTGCTTTGTTAATGTATTTTTGCAGCTTTGTTTTGTGTTCTGGGTTTTTGCTGTTTCAAGTTATTTCAACTGATTATATTAATGAGATTTGAATTTGGTGATGATCAGGGCTGTGATGGTTCGGTTCTGTTGGATGATACGGCCAGCTTCATTGGTGAGAAAACAGCAGCTGCTAACAATAACTCAGCTAGAGGATTCAATGTTGTTGATGACATTAAAGCTAAATTGGAGAAATCATGCCCAGGTGTGGTGTCCTGTGCAGATATTCTTGCCATTGCTGCTCGTGATTCAGTTGTTCATGTAAGTAATCTCCATGCATCCTTGTTACTTTAATGATCTTCGACCTGTTTGATTTTCACAAAATAATGTTCGATACTCTACATTTTAGCGGAGGTAAATAAAAATTATCTTATTAATAAATCAGATTCTTCATATTTCCGCGTTAACCTCTAAGTGGATCCGCTACAATTTTGTACTATGTTACTTTCACCATTTATGCTTCAAATTGCAGTTAGGGGGTCCTTTCTGGAAGGTCAGATTGGGAAGAAGAGATTCTACAACAGCTAGCAGGGCAGCTGCAAATACTTCAATTCCTCCACCCACTTCCAATTTAAGTGCTCTCATATCAAGCTTCTCTGCCCAGAATCTCTCATTAAAAAACTTGGTGGCTCTTGCTGGTAAAATTTTCAAATGTAATAATATTAATTACATGCTACAAGATTCAGTGATTGTTCCAGATAATGCTCATATTAAATGGCAGGTGCACACACAATAGGCAGGTCAAGGTGCACATCATTTCGAGGACACATATATAATGATTCCAATATTGACACCAGATTCGCCAAGTCGTTGCAGAGACAATGCCCAAAAAATGGAAATGATAATGCTCTGGCAAATCTTGACCTTCAAACTCCAACCTGCTTTGACAATTTATATTACAAGAATCTGTTGAATAAGAAGGGTCTTCTTCATTCAGACCAAGAGCTCTTTAATGGCAGCTCTACTGATTTTCTGGTCAAAAAATATGCTGCTAATATCTCTGCTTTTTTTAAAGACTTTGTCAAGGGTATAATCAAGATGGGCAACATCAAGCCTCTTACAGGAAGTGCTGGACAGATCAGGATCAATTGCAGAAAAATCAACTGAAAAATTATCTGCATTGCCCCATTTTGTAATACAATATCAACAGTTTGATGTTTTAATAAGTTTGAATGCTTTGATTGCTTGCTTCAACATACAATATTTCATGTTTCTTCTTTTGAAATAATATCAGGCCTATTATAAAGGCTTCAGACACCAACGTATTATAAGTCAAAATCCAAAATGAAACTGTAGCATTAGCAACCATGAAGATCATGAAAAAGGATTGTGTTCTATCGAACCCAATTTCAGCAACATAATGATACTTCCATTGAAGTTATCCGGCCCTCTTAAAACAAACAAACAACCAAAATTCTTAAAAGAATCTCAAATAAATACCAAACCAAATAAAGAATTTCCTACTATATCGGGTCGGCTATATAGATCTTTTAATGTCATTATTCTCTATATAAGATCATTGATTTATCAAGTTATATAAAACTTAAATATCTTTTTATGGTTTATGTCAATCTCAACTTATGTCTTCCCCTTTCTCGCTTGACATATGGCAATGTCATTTGCTCTCTTTTTCTCACTAGATCGCTTAAAGACTTATGTTGGATATGTCCAAATCATCTTAGCATTATTTCTCTCATATTCTCATCAATCAATGCTATCCCAATTTCTTCTTAATTACTTCATTTCTAACTCTGTCTTTCATAATCCACCATACCTTCATCTAAGCATCCTCATCTTAACTACCCTCATTATTCAAGGCATATTGATACTTTATTGCCCAACATTTTATTCCATAAAGTATTGCAGATCCCATGACAGTCCTATAAATTTGTCTTTAAGTTTTAAAGGAAAGTTGCGAGCACATAAGACCCCAAATGCATATCTCCATTTCCTCCAATCTGATTGAATTTTATGTGTAATATCTCGATCGACTTCTCCATCTTTTTTCAGGATGATCCCAAGGAACTTAAAATACTCTTTATGCTTATTTTCGATCTTATTACGACCAAGAGGTTGTTCTAAAATACATGTTCCTCCAATTTTCCATGCAAGAATGCCGATTTGACATCTAGATAGTATATAGGCCACGAGTTCTGTGCCGCCAATGTGATCACCAATCTGATTGTATCATGTCTTGCAACGGGAATAAGAACTTTTGTATAATCGATCCTATATTCCTACTTATATCCCTTAGCAACCAAATGCGCCTTGTACTTGTCAACTTCACTATATTCCTTTAGTTTTATTTTGAAGACCCACTTTACACCAATGGTTTTGTGTCCTTTCGGAACACCAGTCAGCTCATAAATATCATTTCTTTCAACGGCTTCAATTTCCTCATCATCGGCTTTCTCCATTTTGCATCTTTGACGACACTTTCAATAGTTGTAGGATCATAATATGAAAATAAAGCAAAATGAGTGATTAGACCTTCAATTTCAGTTACCTCATAGTCTTCCATCCAAGCGGGCCTTTTTCGAATCCGACAAAGAGATTGAGCTGATGTATCAGTAGCTTCTGCTATTGTTGGCAAAATTCCAATAGTTGTTGGAGTTGTTTCTGATGAATTTTCAAGCATAAGGGTTGCAGATGTTGGCTCTCTTCCAGAATCATTGTCAAAAAGAACTTGAGTAGGTTGCTACCTATTCCAATCCCATGAAGTATCCAGCTGCATTACACATTGAATAAACCTCCAAGACAACTTTAGGTGGAGGATTTTCTTATTTGAAAATGGTGCAAGCTTCCAAACTACTTTATGTGGAGCACTATTCATTTGTTGACAATTTGGGCCAGAATTTTATTATAAATAAGAAGCTCATTTGAGAGCTCTAAGCATCCTAAACATTAAGCTTCAAGGCAAGAAAGCTTAAAAAGTGTAAAACACTTGTAAATTATGTTCTTGTAGTAATAAAATTCATTTTTCCTCATAAACACTCTTCAGTGATCAGAGAATCAGAATAAGTGGTATCAGTAGCTTTGTTTATACATCGGGGTCGTAAAACCGAAGAAGGGAACTCGGTTCGGAAAATTCATGTTTCGAGAAAGTTGTCAAAAATTAGTTTTGAGCATACCATTAGTTTTTTCACATCGAGACGAGCACGGTGGTATTTTTCGGAGATCAGAGCAGCCCTCACGTACCGCACACGCCTTCCAGCAGCATGCCCACACGCCGTCATGCGCATCACGCGCCACACACTCCTGCCAAAGGTTGAAGACGACCACGTCAGCAGATCCGATACAGTCAGCAGCCTAGTCATCGGCCACATCAGTATTCTGGTACGGTCTACTGCCACGACATCATTCACATCAGATTTTTCGGTATAATCTTCTTCCATGTCGTCAATTTCGATCCAGTCAGCCTCTACGTCAGCAATTTCGGTCCAGTTATATGCCACGTTGGCTGCCACACTAGCTTTTCCTATACAGTTAGTTGCTATATCAACAATTCTGGTCCAGTTGGTTTTCACATAAGCAATTCCGGGCCAGTCAGCTGCCATGTTAGCAATTCTAGTCCAGTCAGTTGCCATGTCATCTGCCAAGTGTCAAACACGTCAACTTACTTGGTAAGTTTCATTGAGCCTTTTGAAGTCTCTGAAATTTATATTTTAGCCGTAGAAAAAATTAGAAATTTATAAATCCGCCTCTGAGTCGGATTTGAACCAACGAATGGTCAAGTCCATCATTTTCGACTGTTTAGGATGTAACAATGACCTTTGATTTGTGAAAATAAGCTTTGATTTTGTCTTATTTCCATTTTTAACTTTAAAGTTAAAATGAAAAATGGAAGATTCCTCTTCTGGTGTAATGATCAAGCTGAAAGCAACCAATTACTCCATCTGGAAGCCTCGAATGATAAATTATTTACACTAAAAATATATGTTTGATATAATCGAGGTGAAATGAGTGAGACCAGATTCTGTCAAAGAGTATGACTGGAATAAACTCAACAACAGAACTCTCGGTCAGATTAGGCAGTGGATCGGCCATAGTATCTTCCATCACGTAAAACATGATACAAAAGTTACGAAATATAGATAAAGTTTGAAGACATGTACCAGATCAAGACAGCTCGGAATAAAGCCTTAATAATGAGGCGTTTGGTGAATTTGAAGCTACAAAGTGGAACTTTCTTTGCAGAACACACCAATGAGTTCCAAAGCCTGGTGAACTAGTTGTCTACAGTAGACATGGAATTGATAGATGAAGTACAAGTCATCTTACAACTTAGTTCTCTTCCTGATAGCTAGGAGACATTGGTGGTTACTCTCAACAATTCAGCTCCAAGAGGTAAACTTACCATACCTATGGTAAAAGATGCCCTGTCAAATGAGGAGGCCAGAAGAAAAGATGCGGGTTTAGATCAGACACAAGCCCTTATCACGGAGAATCGAGGAAGACAACAAGATAAAAATCGAGGTAGAGGGAGAAGTAGAAGAAAAATTAAAGTCAAATCCATATACGAAAGAAGGCATACTTACAAGTGCTACCATTGTGGGATAGAAGGTCACTTAAAGAAGAATTTTTGAAAGCTGCAACGAGAGTAGGTTCAAAGCAATTCCTAGCCGAAGAACAATGATGCAGAGACACTAGAACTTGCCTCGGGAGATGTAGCTATCTGCTCCATCGAGGAAGAAACATGCATTCACACTGCAACTCAAGATGTTGAGTGGGTGGTAGATACTACAACATCCTACCACGTCGCCCCTCACATGGATTTCTTCACAACATACAAAGTAGAAGAATTTGGAGCAGTGAAGATGGGAAATATCAGTTCCTCTCAGATAATGGGATTGGTGCTATTTAGATGCGGACAAATGCAAGGTATACAATAACCCTAAAAGAGGTGAGACATGTTCCAGAACTTCGGCTCAATCTTCTCTCGGGGGTAGCCATTGAAAAACAGGGCTATATTAGCCACTTTAGCAATGACACTTTAGCCATGACACTTTAGAATGATAAAAGGTACCACGGTCGTTGCTCGATGGCATATTTGTCACACTTTATACAAGACTCATGTAAAGATATGTGCATAAAGCCTCAATGTAGCTGAACATGAGGTTTCTCAAAATCTATGTCATAGACTCAGTCACATGAGTGAGAAAATGTTGTCTATCTTGACAAAGAATGATCTATTCACTGTCTCTAAGAATGTTGCTCCAGATCCTTGCAATCACTGTCTATTTGTTAAGCAACATATAGTCTCTTTTACTTTCTCTTCTATAAGAATATCAGAGTTGCTCAGTCTGGTGTACTCTGATGTTTTTGGTCCCTTGGAGGTTAATTCCCTAGGCGGTAACAAATACTTTCTGACTTTCATTGACAATGCTTCTCGGAAAGTGTGGGTGTATTTTCTGAAAATAAAGGATCAGGTCTTGGATTATTTCGAACTATTACATGCCATGGTAGATCATGAAACAAGGAAGAAACTGGAGTGCCTCCGCACAGATAATGGAGGCGAGTACACTTTTAGAGAGTTCGATACCTACTGCGGAAGACACGACATTCAACAATGTCACATCCCGATATTTTCGAGCATGTGATGGGCATGAGACGTCTTATCCGTCACCCAAACCCTTAATATAAACAGCTAGCTGTACTGAAATGACTGATACGCAACACACAATTATATACACTTATACACCATAAACCTGAAAACTTATATATTCATATCACAAATCTGTACACACATTAAATTCATATAAAACAGACATAATACTTGACAAATATACATGTCCTTATAACATATCTTGACATCATTTGACACTGATGACTGAGCTCGACTCTGAACTGACGCTCGAGGTGTGTAATGAATGCCGTCGGGTCCCATCTCCTCAAAGCAATGTCTGAACCCGTGGCCTGCAAAACAACTAGAAAGTAGGGTGGGTCAAGTCTTTTGAAGGACCTGGTGAATGAATACTGGAGGGCCAATAAAATAATCTGAAGTGAAATGCACAATTAAACTGAAACATAGTATAAGAGAGTGTTAAAGTACTGAATCACGACAATATAAATAATAAGCTGGGAATCCATTGAGGTAGTTAATCTAACTGATAACTGGATACATGACTGAACCTAGCTTTACTATTATGATCTGTTGCCCTGAACCTGACCTGGAGCTGTCATAGACTAAATAATATGATTTCTGTCATGGCCTAAATGTAGGGGTGACAAAACGAATCAACGAATCAATTTTGTATCGAATCCTAAACGAATCGAATCAAAATGTGATGGATTCATATTCAATTCGTTTATTAAACGAATCATAATATCGGGATTCGTATTTGATTCATTTATTAAACGAATCGAATATGAATATTCGTTTAGTCATGATATTATTCAATAATATAATTTACCTTTAATTTATTTACATTAATTCTTTATAAATATAAACATATGAAATATGTAATTAATATATTTACTAAAAATATCTCACCAAATATCGATAATATTATTTTTCTATGGTAATTAGTCATAATTTCTCGAATATTAATTGAAAAATAATAATAAATAATAAAAAAAATAATAAAACGAATCATAAATGAATAAACGAATCAATGAGCTTAAATTCGTATTCGATTCGTTTAATAAACAAATCGAATCAAATTGACCAATTTATTAAACGAATATATTTTTTCAAACTCGTATTCGCTTTAAAGCAAATTGAATCGAACGAATAAACAAATCATAACCCAGATTACCACCCATACCTAAATGTTATATGGTGACTTGAGTCTGCATGAACTATACTGAGTTGTCTGAAGTGAGAACTAACTATTAACATCTTAATCTGCTAACGTGGGCTGAACCGATGTGATCTGACCATAAACTATATGAAATAAACCTGATTCTGAAATCTACATGACCTGTACTGGATCTACCTGCAATGAAAGCTGCATACTGAACATGACTTAATCCTAACTGACTTCTTCTGGAATTACCTGAATTGAAAGTGCATGTGATGAATATGTAATTTAAACTGAACCTGCATGACTAGGAGTTGAACACTTAAAATGAATATCCTTGAGCTAAACCCGAATACTAAACTGAAATGCATAAACCACATCTGCCTCTCTGATTTGTAAATAAGTGAGCTGAATCTGAATACTAACTAACATACATGTGTTATTCTCGATTACCCAACTGAGGGTGTATGAGTTAACTTGAATATCTAACCTGAACATACATATGTCATGAATGTCTAAGTTGGATAGGCATGAACTGCGCCTAACTACTTGAACTGGAATGTAGGTCTAACTACCTGAACTGGGAATGGATGGACCTAAAAACTGAACTAGACATGTATGAAATGATCTAATTTTCTGCCTGGAATGCATGATCTGATATGAATATCTAACTAAATGCATAAGTTACACTTTACTACCTGAACTACAGATGCATGAGTTAATATGTTGGCTACATGAATTGAAAATTGCATGTGGACCATGATCATGAAATTAACACATGCTATAACCAAACCGCCCATACCTGTGGAAAAATCCATCCCAAACCTGTGGTGGCTTGGTTCTAATCTAGCCCGTGCATGAATCATGAAATTTGGGATTGACTACATGAGCCGCAACCTACGAACCTAAAACTATCATGAGCTAAAATGCTATATGCTGACCCGAATCTGAATGATCTAAATTTACATTCTACATGAGCTAGACATGACTATCGGGAAGTATGACATGCATAACTGAAGTTGTAATGTAACATGACGTGGATGTATTAATTTTAAAAATTTTAGATCAAATGATATCATATCCCAAATCTCAATCGAAATTTGAGTTGGTTAGCCCCCATATTCTTCAATAACTATGATGAACTAAGAATAGGGATTATGTTTTTATTAGCTTTTTAATACTGGGAATTAAGAAACGATAGAAGTACACATAAATGTCTTTTCATTTGTAATTTGGATTCATTGAGAAATCAAAAAAGACATCCTGACAGCATGTTTAGTACTAATTTTTGTGATTTAAAATTAAATCCATTATGCTATCATTTTAACACGAATAAAGCCATCATTATATTATCTCATTGTAGTGTGGAATTCCATTTATAATTTTTTTTTTTCCAATTTCAACGTGCATATATATGATGTGATCCAGTTGAGTGATAAAGTTCTTCCAAAATTCAGCAAGTGAAAAAAAAGGTTGCCTACAGCAACATCTTGAAGAACCATCAATTGATTGTGGTCCTGTTGCATCCCAGAACATGAAACTTAGAATCACACATGGAAAGCTCAATCTCACATTTAATTGAAGTATGGACAAAACAAGGGACCCGACTTTTCCGTGACCTGATCTGATCGGATATCACAAAATTTCAAAAAATCCGATTCGATCCGATCCGTGAACACCCTTAGTCATAGGACAGTTAACACATACGGTTGGCTAGTTAGGTTCCAAAATTAAAATTTTAAATTTAATAAAATTTCAATTTTTAGATGTTTATAATTATATATATATATTCATTTATATCACTGAAAAGTTAATTCAATTGTCTTTTTGAGAAGTTCACAAATCACAATCCAAGCAAATATTTGGCGGCCCCTTTTGGGCTGCTATCTTGTGTTTTATCCGGCAGAAGCAGCAGCCAAGTAAAACAAATGTGCAGCAACAATTTATTTATTTATTTTTATTTTTTTGTTCTTTTTCATTTAAGCTGCTATTAGTACTGTATTATTTATTCATTTTGAAAACGTTTTTTACGATCACTTTTACACGTATTTGGACATTTGATGGTGGCTTAGCATAAACTATATAAAGATTAGAACAGAGAAAAACAATTAATTTGAAACCCTAGCTAGTTGGGGGTAATTAATTTGGACACAAGCAATATTAACACTCACTGATATAGATCAGGAAAAAAAATAAGGGTAAGCCGGCATACGTCTAATATTTTCCTCAAACCCTGATTATAGCAAGCCGGAGTTTTGTGTATTGGGTTCGACCTCAATTAGAATGCATATTTTGGATTACTTTTGAACTCAAAACCCTAATTTATCATCATATCTTTGAATGACTAAAGTAAGTATAAAAACAATTCATTATTTCAAAACTAAGAGGAGATGATCAATCACTTTCTGATTTGAAAGATTCCCAAAAGGGCCACAGTTTCAGTTTGCAGTTTTAAGTGATCATATTTTGTTTAATTTTCTGAATCAAGCAAAGTGCTTGATTAATTTGTGCATGTATATTATTGGTAACCTTGGATACTTGAACAAGAAAACCAACAACTAATGTATATTTTGCTAGTAAACTTGAAACATAAGTTTCTAGAAATAGAAACTAATAAAAGAGCTCTAAGGACAGTCATATCTCAATCTATTTCTTACTTAATATAAGGTGTCAGGCTTCCCTTCTGCTGAAATGCATAGCTTAATCATTCATGATTAAGCTACAATAACCTGATTAAAATTGTAATCATTATAACATTAATTATCTTACAGACCACTTTGATTTTGGCAACTGTAATTACTATTAGTTCATAAAATCATTTTGCTAAAACATTAATTCTAGGAATCTTTGAGGGAAAATATTTTACGGAAGGCTGAATCATCGTGGGATGTTATAATTCGGGATGATTGATTAATTTTTTGAATCGGAATAAAAAATTATCCAAAATTCCGGTCCGAATAATTCGGATTCCCAAATTACGAATGTGATGGGATTTTTAAAGTTAAAATTCATGATTCGGGACATTTTTTATTCAAATCCCGCCCGATTTTTATTCATAACCAAAAAAATTTCAAATCTCATCTGAAATTTTTATTTAGAATGATATTTCAATTAAAATCCTATACTAAATGATACGAGATCCCTAATTTCAATCAAAATTCGATATTTTCTACAGCCCTATGTAGATGAAGACAGTTTGAGACAGAAGTGGTGCGCCCCTCTGGCAATATTTTTAAGTTTGCTTCCCACATGTTCCCAATTAGGAACAATTTTTTCTATTAAGATTTTTTGGAAAAAAAAAATCAGGAAGAAAGAAATGGAACCTGAGACAGGTTCGGATCTATCGACTTTCTCGAACATGACGACTTACTCACATCTGGATTTGGGTTTTGCATGAGCAAATATTGCTACTGTCTGCTGATGCATTTTTCTTTCCCAATAGAAAACAAAACAAACAGAAATTGATTATAAGAATTACAAAAATCACATAAAATAAAGAAAAAAAACATTCAGCTCAGTTGTTTCCTTTCCAAGGCGACCCACTGGCTTTTATTTTCTCTCATCATGGAAGGTTCATTGTATAAATTATTGTTCAAAATGTCGTTAATATATATTTAAAGAGTAGAAAATGTTTTATAAATAGTTGGATTCGGTACTTAATTAAGTTTTATAATGAATTTTAAAAATAATTAAAACTTAATTATGAAAACTTTAGTATAATTCAACTCCTCAATATGATGTTTTAAAAAAGAAATTCAAAGATGATCAGTGTCTGCCCTCAAGACTGCAAAAGTAAATGCAAATACCAGAGAAGAGCAAAGACTTGGCAGCAGATAAAACTGTCCAGAAAAAGAGGCCCCATGATCAAACATTTGTTCAGTTAAGCTTTAAAGCTATACATACCCACATAAGAAAAAAGAATTGAAGAAAAAGTAGTAGAAGAAAGAAGAGGAAGAAGAGATGCAAAGAAGCAAAAGATTCACTGTGATTTTAAAAAAGAAAACCCAGAACAAAAAAGGCCCAAAAGCTTCCACATTATGGGGAGGAAGAAGAATCAGTGTTTGAAAAAAAAAAACACACATAATATCCTTAATGGTAAATCCAAAATATAGTTTAGATTGATGAACCAGACCTTATGACCAGTTACTGATCATCAGCTTCTTCAAAGCATGCCGTTTTATCTCTAGCTAGCTAGCTCAAAGTACACTGATAGCTAGTCTGATTATGCACTAAAAGTCTAAAAGATCATGTAGCATACCCAGTGCTAGCTATAGCAACTGATCGTTGCTAACAACAAAGCAAATATCCACTGAAACTCATGAGCAGGCAAAAAAAAAAAAAAAAAAAACTTTCAATTGCACTGAAAAAAAAAAACATTCCTTGAAATTTTACACATCCCATCTACATCAAACAAACATCACTCCAACCCATATTCAAATCCCTAATGAAAAAAAATAAAATAGACCCGAGAGACTAGATAATAATCTAGAGCTAATTAATCCTCAGGCATCAGAAATTTCCTTCTTCTGAGTGCAAAAGCTAGAAAAAAAAATAAGGATAAGAGTAAGACTGCGTATATATTAAAACGCACAGTCTGATGCGGTAGCTAGTCTCCTGCACAATATAGATAAGACTGTGTACACAGAAATCAACTTCTTCCTTAAACAGTAGGAATATATTTTCTAGGGTTTCTTACCCAGAGTGTGCTTGTTGTTATGCATCCAAACTTTGAGCACATGGCGCTTAACACCAGTGTGGTTACAGAACTGCTGCACAACTTCTTCATCATCTTTCTGAATCCTCCATCCCAATTTCTCTGCTAACTCCAGCATTCTATCCTTCTGATCCTGGGAGAACTTTGTCCTAAACCTCTTCCTTGAACCACTTCCACCACCGCCAAGATTCGACATGTCCTCTTGCTCCTCCCCACTCTGCCCACCGGACGTCGACGGCAGTGCCAGCGGCCTATCATGAGCCGCCACCTGGAGGAACCCAGATGGTGTCCTGTAATAAGGTGTGAATTGCGGCAGCTGAGAAGGATAAAAAACCTCACAACCACCACCTGCTTCCGCTTCTTTGCGGTGAAAATTGCGGTGACAGTTGCAGGCTGCGCATTTTAGCGCGTCAAGTGTACCGTCTTCTCCTGCAGCCATGAACTCGCCGCAACCATCCAACGAGTGTCCCCCAATCCCCACCGCGTGATTCTTCAAGCACTCTCTGTATCTTGCTTTCCTCGGTGGCTGAGCTTGAGCCTCCGTTTTCACTTGAGATGAGTTACCAAGCGACTCGTAACTCGGTGGCAGCTGACCCATCTCTTGCTCCTCAAGCTCCATTTTCACTCAAACAAAATGAAAAAAAAATTAATATATAAATCTGGGCTAATATTCTGGGGTTACCACAACAAAAAGAAGATTTAATAGATGAAAGAGAAGATAAGAGGAGTGAGAGACAAGGACCTGTTTTTGCTTCAAAGCTCTTTGATGTACTTTCCCGTTCTTGAAATTATATCGTTACTCTTACCGTTTTTACCGGCTTTACCCGGTAAACGGTTGTTTTTCAACATTTTCCACTTTATTTATTTGTTTTTGAACATTGCTAAAATTTAGTGATTTAAGAGGTGGAACCATGGTTCGATTCAAAGGTCATTAATTAATTATATATTTTTATTAATTTTTTATAAAAAAATATAAAAGACCTAAACTAATAATAAAAAATAAAAATCATTCATTTCAACCTTTTTAAACCGGACCAAGTTATCTATGTAGCGGTTGAACTAAATAATTCAACGAGTTTGAGACTAGTTCAATCTCTACTCAATTTGAATGAATCACTTAGACCGATCCTTAAATTAGGTCTCAATTTAATCGATCCGATCGGCGGTTCCGGTTAAAACTCCTGGTGAAATTCAAAACAACAACTTCAATAATCAATTTGGACATGGATAAAATAACCTTTTTTTTTTTTTTACTGCACTGTTAAAGTGGAGGTGCTGCTACTGTCGATCAGACGGTGTCGACTGTGGCGTGTGATGTGGAGTGGTGGTACAGTCTGCTGTTTGACAGCCCGAAAGAGGGGAATCAGAAAATCACGCGCTCTGTCTGCGCGTAAGGGAACGGAAATGTTTGTGACGGGATGTGAGACAACAGCTTACGTGTACTTTACATGGATTAAATAGTCTTTTCCTTATCTGTATGAGAGGATGTAATAAGGGTGACAACCACGAGGTGGCATATCATGTGCCGGGTGTATATGCTTTCTCTCTCACAGCAGGCGGGCCCCACAACTGTGTGGGGCCCATCTGCTGTGAGAGAGAAGGCATATACACCCGGCACATAATATAATTTTCGGACAACCACAGCTATATCTCGCAAATACTTATCCCATACAAAAAAATATTAAAAACCCACTTATTTTTTAATTTTTTAATATATTTTTTCAATCAAAACAGATAAATCTCACCTAATTTTTTATTTTCTTAATATTTTATTGTGTGTGGATTCCCACGCAAGTATTTCTCCTTATGGATATGGAGAGTGATGATTGAGATACTCGCAACAGATGCGCGCGTTAGAACACGCGATGAGAGTCTCAACAGTTGCGGTAGGAGGTCTCCGTCTTTAACAAACCATGCACTAACATACATTATGGAGACAAGTTTGCCATTTCGAATGTGCCATCACATCTCAAATTTTCTCGGAAAATATTTGAGAGCTTTAAATATCTCTCTTTCTTTTTCTTTTTTTTTTTTTTTTTTATTGATATTTTATTATTAAATTTATGAAATAATAATAATTTAATATTTTTTTCTATAAATTTACCATTAGTTAACTCTGTTGACCTTGTTAAAATGTAACGACCAATTAAAATTTTAATGAAAATACAATATTTTAAAATTCTTAATAACTAATTATTATTTTACCATAATAAAATATTAATTTATCATAACTTTCGTAGTATAATGTAATTTTTAAAAATTCATATTATCCGATTACTATTTTATCATAAATTTAGTAAAATAAAAATAACCATTTTTCATTTGTTTTTTTTTTAAAGAAAATTAAATAGCTAGGCCAATGTAGTAGGAGAGTAAATGCAACAGTGGAAAAATTCTAGAAAACAAATGTGGTATCAAGCCGCTCATATAAGACAAATATAGTAAGCGAGCAGATGCAATTGTGAAAAAAATTCTAGAAAATAATAATAGTATCTTTGTCATGCATGTTAAAATATCAATAAAAAAATCTCAAATAAGTAATAGTTATATTAAATATAATTATACATATGTTTATTAGTTTGTGATATCAAATTATCTATATATTCTTTTTATCCAAGAATTACTATCAACATTGATATTGTTTAAAATATTAATGTGGCCTTAGAGTTTGGATTTATCATTTAGTTCGCCAATGTATTTTTAATAAATTACCTAAAACGATTATGTTATTACTTTTATAACTGTTGAATTTAATTTTTTAATGATAAAATATTATTATTATTTTTTATTTGACCATGCTGAAGCATAAAAAAGTCGATTTGGTATACATATAGCACGAAGTTTATTGCTCCTAATTTAATTATCATATAATAATTAGAGAATAACCACCCTCTTCATAGCATATTTAAAATTTTAGTTGTATTAATTAAGCAATACTCAGAATGATATTGGAAATAACCGACACAGAAAGTCAGCGGAATCCCTAATTTTTAAGACCTGATTCATGGAACTTATGATGTAAATAAAAATGATAGACCTACAACATATAACTAACTTAACAGCTAATATATATGTTAGAACAAACGAAAGCCTTTATCTATTAATGATATAATAATAATAATGTATAGATAGCTTCATTTTAATATTTTGCAAGAAAAGACATAATTTATTCAATTGTGTCAATTGAAAAGATAGTTGGTTTAACTTCTAATTGGTTAACTTTATTATCTAATAATGTATTATTCAAATTGTTTCCGCTCTTTCTTTGATCAATAATTTGTTATTTCAGTTCCTTATGTAAGACATTTTATATTCTTTTCACCCGTGAATTGAACTATTTTGATTTATTTTTTATAAAACAAAAAAAAAATCTCTTTTTATTTAAAAAAAGTGATGGGCAGTCCATTCACATCAAAGTCAGAAATAAACATAAATAATTATAGTGGGAGAAAATCTATAATACAATGGAGGTATAACGTTATCTATATAACAATCTAATAATTTATTGTCATACATGTTAAAATATTAAAAAACAACTAAAAAAATTGATATTAAATCAATAATATCATTTGCTAATTTATTGTTAATAAAGCGTCACTTATATATCCGTTTGACCAAAGAATTATTCTTATAATAGAACATGTACAGTAACCCCATCCTCTCCTGCTTTGTTAACTTTCCAAAATGTTTGACTACTTGATTGACATTTGAAGTGACTGCATTGTCCTCTTCTTCTGTCCCCTCCCCTTCCATCAACTGTGACCTGCCTTCTTTTTTTTATATCATCAGTGGCGCTGCAGGCTTTCCTAATTCCTTATCTCTCTGTCTCTTTTTTTTTCTTTTTTTTTTTTTTTTTTTTTTCAATTATTACTATTTGTTATGGGATAATTTAGGGTTATCGGACACGTGTCTTTTGAATGAGAGAAGAAAGTTGTATGGAAAAAGAAGGGTGTCTTGCTATAAGGTCTCTTGATTGGTCATCACCGTCTATCCAGGGATACTCCTAGGTTTCACGGGAAAAAAAATTGATTTGAAACGGGTCTCACTCTAGAAAAATCACCATTTTGCCAATAGCAACCTCGAGATCCTATCATGTCAAGACGCTTAATGATCAAGTACAAAT